>JASANB010004185.1:0-266516 GCA_030248155.1 Sabatieria punctata
GCATTATGGGGGAAATTTGCAAATATTTCATTATTATGTATCAGTACATAATCTAAAAGTTTTCATCATTTTTGAGCAACATCACTTCCTAAGTACCTTCGCCTAAAAAGGGGGTGAACACCCATCATACACCAAAAATCGCAGTCTTGACTTTTATGAATTACAAAATAAAAAGCAGAAGATAAAATATCACAAAACAAAGTGAGGTCAGTATAGAGAGGTGACAAACCTTAAATAGGTTTTTGTTTGAAGTCATTAGCGCCTCTAATACTTACGCATTTCAGTACATTCACCACAGGAAATAATTGAAAATATAATTGAAATTCCAGGCGAATTTCAATTAAATTACAATTAAATTATGGCCCAACTTTTATATTTCAATTAAATTAAATTAATTGAATTGAAATAAAAAACGGGCCAATTATGCGAATTTCAATTACAATTAAATTAATTTTTTACATCACTAGTTCCTGAGATATTTGCCCTCAAAGTCAAAACAGAGGTTTTGGCAGTGAACAAGAGTCATAAACACAACCCAGCAGATTTTTTACTTTTGCAACCATGAATGTTAACCGATTTGAATGAATCCTTTTTTGAATGAAAGATTGATAAATTCTTCAAAGATTGGTGCAATTTTTATTGAGATTCACTGCTTAGTTCTTGAGATATTTGCCCTCAAAGTCGAAACAAATTTTGGTTAAAGTACAAGAGCGATTCCGTTGCACTTCATAATAAAGCGGATTCCTACTGCTGGGGGCTAATGACACTTTACTGTTGAAGTGAACCGAGTTTATGTGTCACCAGTAACGCCTCCAATAGCCCTCAACAGTAGCAGGAATTCGTTTTATTACGAAGTGCAGAATAATAAAGAACTCCCTCTTGTTCACTGCAAAAATCACAGTTTTGATTTTGAGAGTGAATATCTCAGGAACTAAGCAGAGTACATTAATAAACGTTGCATCAACCTTTCAAGAATTTATTTAGCTTTCATTTAAAAAAGGATTCATTCAAATCGGTTGAGATTTGCGGTTGCTACAGCGAAAAATCTGCTGGGTTGTTTTTTTGGCACACCCTGTAATATTCATAAATACTGAGGAATATGGTTAAAGGCAGTAGATTTTGTCTTTATTCATCATTGTTTTTGTTTGTTCGACTGTTAGATATATTGTTGTCTTGTCTCACTGGTCTGCCTGCGATCTCCGTCATTCTCTCTTAATAGTGGATTCATAGGGATCCCTACCCTACAAAGCATAGTACGTATATGTGCAGTTGCATGTATCCCTTGTTTATCAGAAGGCATAAAGTAAAAATCGATGTCAATAACTGGAAAAAGACTTCTCTGAAACGAAGTAACCCTTTCGCGCAGGACCGCCAAATGTCCGATGAGCCAATTCGCATTTTTGGCCGGGAAAATGCGTGATGGCCGCGTGCGAAGCTGAAAAAATTTGTTCGATGAAAATGCTGCGTGCTGGAAAGAATTTTGGGGAGTTGCGTCAGACATGGGCTAGCATTTTGGCTGCAGCGGGGCGGGGTAGAATTTTCAATTCCTGAGGGGGTGGTCAGCCAAAAAAGTCCGGTTTTGGCTAAA
Organism: Sabatieria punctata; assembly: GCA_030248155.1. Classification (NCBI taxonomy): domain Eukaryota; kingdom Metazoa; phylum Nematoda; class Chromadorea; order Araeolaimida; family Comesomatidae; genus Sabatieria; species Sabatieria punctata. Next base: position 1,589 of record JASANB010004185.1, read on the forward strand.
ATCAAGTTTTTTTTGCATATTTTTCTATTTTTCATTACATTAAGTTAGAATTAGCTATTCTGAGCTTATTTACAGCTAATCCAGGCATATTTTTATCATAATTTTCTGTACAAAATTCTTCCAAAAAATTCCTGCGCGGGGTAGCGGCCGGCTGAAGGGGTCGGGTAGGTTAGAGCCTGAGGCGGGTCATCCCCCTCAGACCCTCACCTTTGCCCATGTCTGGGTTGCGTGATGACGGTTTTCCGTCACGCATTTTTTTACCGGGCGCCACTTTAAATGCGTGATAATGCTCTACATTGTAGCAAGGCGCGCCCGCCGGCCGGACATAATATGATGATGAAAACTCAAAATGCGTGATGAAAAAGTGTTATGGCCGACCGGGCAGCGCAAATGCGACGTAAACCGGGGTGTAAATTGTGCGTCATGGCCGGGCAAATGCGTGGCGGTTGCGTGCGAAGCTGACCGAGCTTTGCGTGATGACAAATTGTCGCGTGTACCAATTGGTGCAGGGTCTGCTCGTAAGGGTTAAGTTTATATTTCGTAGGAGAGGTTCTGAAGAGTTGGAAGATTGACCAATCTATTGTATCGACCGTTTTTGAAGTGTGAAATTTAGAAAGATACCGAATCCCAAATACCCAGGTATTCCAAAAATAATCGGTATCGGTATCCTTAACACAACCCGATCGATAGGTAGGTATCCAAAAATACCGATTTTTCGACGTTGCTACTGTACTCAGTGTGACGCAGAAAGCCCGTAGAAAGTCGTAGAAGGCCGTAGAAGGCCGTAGAACGACGTAGAACTGCGCACCCACCGTACTGGCAGATTGGTGTTGTACCGAAAAATAGTATAGCAGACAAACAATGTTCGATTCGGTGTGCGTCACTAGACTTACGTAAAAGAGGCCTAAACGCCCGTCTCTCTCTCGATGCACACAGTCAAGCCCGCAACTCTCCTTTTTCTCTTTATCTGCACACTCTCACTCCAACAGCAAAACGGTTTTTAAATCAACAAAATGTTATAAAGGACAAATGAACAAGTAGGTCTTGACGCGACCGAACTATGGTAAAAACAAAAGGCGCGAACCAGTATTATACTCAAATAGGAATTTGAGACACTCCAGGGCCGGAGTTGGAATGCTAAAAGTGACTAGTAACAAAACATTGCTAGAGTACAATTCAAAACTCAGAACCGGCGGCCGCCCTGACGGCCATTGCCCCTGCCCGACCACTTTCCTCTAGCGCCCCACTCCATCACACTAGGCATTTGGTAATAGCACACAGTTACGGTCTTAGCAATAACCGGTTTTACATGAGAAGCACGATAAAACTGAGTGGGTCTCCTGCGTCCGCCTCTAGCACGAGCACGTCGGTTGGGTGGCTGGTAAAAGTTCTGCTGGTCTTCGGCCTCGCAGTAGTGCTTTCTGTGTCCCGGGGTGTGGCAATTCCAACAGAACAGTCCGCTGCCACGATTCTGGCCTCGTCCCCAACCGCGACGTCCGCCGCGAGCTCTGCCGCGGCCTCTGGCCGCTTCCTGACGCACTCGACCACCGTTCTTCGGGGCGAAATCGTACTGCACCGGTTGTACTTGGTCGGCGGGGTTGTGGTCGACTTGCATGGCATGAGGGTGGTGTTCTGGTGGCGGGTGTTGTTGAGGCTGCAACTCCGGGTACCGTGGAGGCATGCGGCGGTCCGAATACACAACTCGGTCAGTACGTGAGTAAGGCCTAGAACGTAAGTACACGCTTCCATATAGTCAGTCGTCTACCGGCCCTTCTAACGGCGCTAATAGTTTGATAGCCCGAGTAAGAATTTTGCCGTTAGCCGTTCTGACCTGCGCCGATCGGCACACCCCATCCTGACTGTGTAACAATTTGGTAATTCTCGCTAAACTCCAGGTAGCCCGAGGGGTGGAATCTCTCAATAAAACAACTGCACCGACCACAGGAATAAATTGGCTCGACCCTCTTTTTTGCTTGGCTAAATTCCGAGAGTGAACCTCCCTTAGGCCCAACAGGTACTGGGATTTCCAATGCTTCCAAAAGAGATTCAGCAGTTTTTGCGTTTGCGCCCAGTAATCTCGAATTTTTTGACTTCGAGTCTGTTTTGTCTGAGGGGGTCTGTAGTCAGGATCAACGTCTGTTGTCATTGAGGGGAGACATCCTGCCCTCCCACCCAACAAAAGCGCTGGTGATATTATCTGATCCATTGAGTCGTCTAGAGCTAAGAGTGGACGAGCGTTGAGCAGTCCTTCTATCTCAACTACAAGTGTTTGCAACTCTTCCAACGAAATTGAACGGTTTCCCAGCACCCGTTTTAAAACTACCTTGACGGACTGCACCAAGCGTTCGTAAAACCCACCCATCCAGGGGGACAATGATGGGATAAATTTCCACTCGATTCCTTTTAGACTCAAATAGCGCTGAACTGTGCTCTCTTTTAGATTTCTTCCGTCCCACAAAAGACTCAGCGAAACATTGGCCAATTTAAATTGTGAACCGTTATCTGACAGAACTAATTTAGGCACCCCTCTCCGTCCAATAAAACGTTTGAACGCTGCCAAAAATTCTCCTGCTGAGCAATTTAAAACCACCTCCAGGTGAATGGCACGCGTTACCGCACAAGTCCAAAGTGCGATCCACACCTTGGTCTGGCGTTCATTGGAATTGACTAGCAGCGGTCCCATATAGTCCACGCCAACCGTTTCGAACGGCTGTTGCCGATTTATTCGAAATTCAGCTAACGGGGGGTAGGGGGGCGTTTGATAGGGTCTCGCTTGCTGTCTCCTACAGCGTCGACACTTGCGTAAGCAACTTTTGACGACCGTTCGGCCCTGCGGAATCCAAAATTGCAACCGTACTTGCGCAAGTGTCTGGTTTGGTCCGGCATGGAGCAATTGCTCGTGTGCGCTGCTGACCACTAACTCGGTAAATGGGTGCCTTCTTGGCAGCAACAAAGGTTCTCTGGTCGCTGGGTCTAAGTTTGAATACTCATACCGTCCCTGACAACGTATTAGGTCGGCAGAATCAAGGACAAGCCCCAGCTGTCTAATCAAACTTGGTACCTTTTTGCGGCTGGGCTTCGCCTTCAGATATGAGTATTCAAGGGGGTATGTATCCCTCTGAATCTGGCGGATCCACCGCGCTCTGGCGTGTGCTAATTCGGACTTGGACAAGGGTTGCAGCTCAGAAGCCTTGCGCCTAGTTCGTCTACGCTGTCTTAGTCGGCGCCACTTGTCCACAGCCCTAAGCACCCAGGCCGTGATCCGGATTAACTTAGACAAACTTGCGAATTTCGCTGGCTCTAGCCCGACAGGTGGTGGGTCGTTGACAGTTGGTAGTACCAGTTCCTCCCCTGTCTCAATTTGCTCAAAATCCGTCTGTTTAGCAGAATCAGTCTCGAAACGCTCGTTTTTTGGCCAAAATTCGGGGGCGTGTTTCAGCCAAGGGGGCCCAACCCACCACACAACATTCTCGCTCAATTTGGGGTACTGCTCCGGCTTGGTGGGAATGTCGGCGGGGTTGTCTTTCCCTGGAACCGATCTGAAAGTGACTGCAGCAAACTTTTTAATCTCTGCCACCCGATTTTGGACCCATTTTGGCAGGGTTCGCTCAGACTGCACCCAACTCAAAACGCATTCTGAGTCGGACCAGAGAAAAAATTGGCTAATCGGCGACTGAAATTGCTGTGCGACAAATCGGAGGATACGGGCACCCAATACAACCCCCATTAGCTCTAGTCTAGGTAGAGTCAGCTTTTTTAAAGGGGCGAGTCTATTTTTGGCAAACAGCAAGCCTGTCTCCACTGACGTTCCTTTGTCAATTCTCAGATAGATTAGGGCACAGTATGACCTTATGGAAGCGTCAGTGAAGCAGTGCATTTGAACCGAATCACTTGGCTCAATCGGGCTGATAACTCTGGGTATTGTGACCTCTGCCACCGTTAGCAGAGAGCTGCTGAGTTTAGTACATCTTTGTTGCAATTCCTCCGTGAGTGCATCGTCCCAACCAATTTTTTGAGTCCACATTTCTTGCAGTAAAAGTTTTGCCGGCATCAAAATGGGGGCCATCAACCCAAGGGGATCGAAAACGCTAGAAACTACTGACAAAAAGCTCCTTTTGGTGAACGGCTGGCCTTTCTCTGTTTGGTTTGGCGCAACTATCGCTAGTGTGTCTGTCGAAATTCGCCAGTTCAACCCCAAAACTTTAGCCACGTCACCTTCTACTTTATCCCTATCGGGGATGGCTGCCAGCAACTGAGCAGAGTTCGATTGCCACTCACGGAGATTCATGCTTGCGATCGCGAAAAGTCTTTTAGCCTGTTTATAAAAATCGATCGCTTCCTGCTCTGTGGTCAGAGAGACAATAACGTTATCCACGTAAATGTTATTGGCTATCAGGCGAGCGACATCACAATCAATGTCCGGTCTGTTCAGATGATGCCGCACGGTAGCCGACAACAAGAACGGGCTACAGATCAGTCCGAAGCTAACCCTTGCGAATCGGAAAATTCGCAAGTTGGATCGGTCGAGAGTGGGATTCGCCGGGTTGCACACCCAGAGGATGCGCACTACGTCTCTGTCTTTTGAATCCACCAAAATTTGCAAAAATGCCTTTTCTATATCGCTAACGACTGCAATTTTTCGTTGTCTGAACCGAATTAGCAGCCCGGCGATATCCTCCACTCCGACTGGACCTCGGCACAACTTGTCGTTTAGACTTTTGCTTTGTTTAGACGCTCGACAGCTAGCGTCGTAAACGACACGTAATTTGGTTGTGGCACTGGTGGACTTGATTACACAGTGGTGCGGCACGTAATGCACCACTTTATCGGCCGCTGTTCGATCGTTATCTTTGACCTCTTCAATTATGCCTGACTGTAAATAGTCCTCAAACACGGCATTGTAACGTTGCAGCAGCTGGGGGTTGCTGTGCAGGCGTGCCAATAACGATCGCAGTCGATTAAGTGCCACCGAATAGTTGTCCGGAAGTTGTGGCTCTTTGAATCGAAAGGGAAACTGAACCTGGTAACGGCGTTCTTCCTGATTAAACGTGATTGTCTTATTGAAGTGCTCTTGCACCCAATCGTCCTCAGGTTTTTGTTCTGGACTTTTGATTCCGATCGATTCAAGTTTCCACAACTTCTCTAGCTCAGACTCAACAGTACCAGGTCTACCTCTATCGATTACTGTGGCGACAGTTTGCGAGTTCATACAATCAGCAGGCGGCAACACTTCTATGTTTCCTGCCGGAATGTGACCAAAAACTGAACTAACCAGAAACAGGGAATCGGTTAGATGCACCAACGGACGCATGTGCACGGCTTCGAAAAAGTAATCTCCCCCTAACAGGACGTCAATAGGCGACGTCGTTTCGCCGTTTGCCAGCGGCTCTGCTAAGTCGTACTGTTGTAACTGGGGGTACAAACTAGAGTCGAACATTTTGGTCTGAATAGGCTGCGTTATGAACTCGCAAAGGGTTGCCGTTACAACCATACACGCGCCGTCTCTAGTCTGCAAGCCAAATTTAACCCTGTGCGAGTGACAGACCTTCGGTTTTTGCGCGAACCCAGCTATTCTAAACGTGTCTGCCTCAGCAGGTCTAAGTCCTAAGTCCTGACTAATCTGGGTGCGTAGAAAGGTTCTCTGACTGCCGGTATCTAGCAAAATACGCACGCTAACCTTTTGCTGCGTCTCTAAATTGACGGCAGGTGCCGACGCGGTCAGTAAAAGAACCTGTCTTTGATTGCCTGTCACTGACAACACAGGGGTATGCGCCAAACAAGAGGTATCGGCGGTTGTCGATGGACCGGCCGACTCTGCGAAATTATCGACCGCCGTAAACACTTTACTGTCTGGTCGCCTAGCGTCACTACCCTTTGGTCTGTTCTCCGTTGCCTTCGTGCCAAACCTTTTTGGACAAAGCGCTCGATTATGGCCCAAACTCTGACAGTGATAGCATTTCCTTTGTGGCACGTTACAGTTTTTGATCGTATGATTCGGGCGAAGACAACGGAAACAGAGCTTATTCGACTTTGCGTACTCACTTCTTTGCCGAACATCGGCCTGAACAGTACACAGGTCAGAATAATGATTGGCCTTGCAAAACGCACATTTTTGGCCCGTTTTAGCTACGAGCGCATGAGTAGTGGCTACAGCGGGTTGGGGTTTACTCAGAGGAGGACCCCTTTGCCAGGTACCCTTGGGACCGTCCGAGCTAGGCAGGTTTGCGTGTTGTTGTACGAATTTCGAGACCTGCATTTGTACCAGCAAAAATTCCCGTAGGCACTCTAAACGATCCGCAGCAGTGGCGGCTTTTAGTGAGAATTCTTTCAGTAACCGAATTGGTAATTTCTTGGTCAGGATTTGCGCCAAAAATCTGCCACCTGCCTCTACCTGGCCCAACTGCCTTAGCCCACGGACGTGTTTTTCGACATCTAGGTAGAACGTTTGCAGACCCTCAAAGGTATCTGGGAAAGGCTTCAGTTGCTCTAAGGCATTAAAGTGCGCCGAAATTAGGTGGTTTTCGTCTCCAAAGTGCCGTTTTAGCAATTCTACGGCCTGGCCGTAGCCCGAGTCGGTGGCTGGAATCCCCAACACTACACCCGCTGCTGTGCCAGAAACCAGGGACTTTAAATAGGCGAATTTTTGGCTGTCTGACAAATTTCTGTTGGAATGAACCGACTGTTCGAAAGAGGCCCAAAAATCCTTCCACTTGAAAACGTCCCCGTCAAAGACTTTTATCTCCAGAGTCGGGAGCTTGACCGTTCGAAAGGGATAGGTACTATCTATGCGGACTCTACTTTCGCTGCTATCCTCTCCCACCCCCTTTTCGGCCACTACGGTTTCCAGCATGTGCAACTGGCTAGCATAATGCTTCATGCTCTGATCCTGGTTTTGCTTAGTTTCGGCCACTCTCTGTTCAAACTGTTGCACAGTCAGTTTAAGCCGCTTTTCCGCCTCTGCCGCCTGCGTACTCAACTGATTTCGCATTAGAGAGATTTGCTCGGCATGCCGTCTTTCGATATCTGCTTGCACCTTTTGGTGCTTGCGCTCAGACTCGCGCTGCATTTTTTCGTATCTTTCCTCTGCCTTCAAAAAGTTGTCTTGTAGCATTTTTATTAGCGTAACGACCGTCTGGTCGACGCCAGGCAGGGCACAGTTCTCAGCTGGAGTTTCTTGAGCATCTAGTTCGTTTTCGAAAACTGGAGTCTCTAAATACTGCTCAACAACTCCCAGCTTATTATAAGCCTCCCTCACGTTAGAAGATGTAGTTTTGTCAAAAACTGCCAATTCTTTTTGCTCTTCCTCTGAATTGGCAATGAGGGGGTACAGTTCTTTACTCAGAGCACTCAGACAGTTGTCGGCTTCTATCGTTTTTGTCTTTAGACTCTCGAAACAGTCTTGCCACTCCTCCGGCGGCGCTTTTTCGCCAGCAACTTTGACGACTAAATTATCTAACTCAAGCGACAACTGAGTGACCTGCTCTGAGAGCGGCTGCCTTTTCTCGAGCAATTGCAACTTCTTTCTCTCATTCTCTCTGGTATTATAAGCCACAGGCGGCGGCGTGCGATCTGTCTTACTACTCCTACCGAGACTCATGGCCACTTGCAACTAAATCTAGCGGCTTAAACTCGTAACACTGCTCACCGATCAAGTGGATCGCTGGACTTCTCGGTGATCTCCTTGGTTCGCAGTTTCGACTGTGCCGGCATCGCTCTCGTTCTCTAGTGACCTCACACAGCCTTGGCACCACGTGACGCAGAAAGCCGCAGAAAGTCGTAGAAGGCCGTAGAAGGCCGTAGAACGACGTAGAACTGCGCACCCACCGTACTGGCAGATTGGTGTTGTACCGAAAAATAGTATAGCAGACAAACAATGTTCGATTCGGTGTGCGTCACTAGACTTACGTAAAAGAGGCCTAAACGCCCGTCTCTCTCTCGATGCACACAGTCAAGCCCGCAACTCTCCTTTTTCTCTTTATCTGCACACTCTCACTCCAACAGCAAAACGGTTTTTAAATCAACAAAATGTTATAAAGGACAAATGAACAAGTAGGTCTTGACGCGACCGAACTATGGTAAAAACAAAAGGCGCGAACCAGTATTATACTCAAATAGGAATTTGAGACACAGTGTGTGTTTTAGTAGGATTTCCATAAAACATCTCTTGTACCTACAAGAGTAAGTTCGGTAAGAAAAATTTGTAATAAATGCGGCCGATTTGGTCAACTGACCCATCATCTGTCGGTCGGGGCGATGACAAATTTTTGCCAGCGAAATCGGGTCTTCGAATTTTAGAAAGAAATCGAAAAACCAACATGTCACACTGTCTGTCGGTGCGATGCGCTCTGAGATAGGCTGGTCGTAAAACTGTTGCGGGTATATCCGCACAGTCAAGGACACAGAAAATGTGGAACAGTGATTTACATCCGAACATCTTTCACGGTTGGCCTGGCCCAATTAAAGCGCACCCCACGGGTCACCGATATTTAACTGATCCGCTCAAAATCGCTCGTCTCTAACGCGATCTAAACCTACCACCGAGATGTTCGACAGTCTCTTTGTAGTAGTAATTGTTTGCTTGGCTAACTCAGTTCGAGCCATTCCAATAGAGAATGGGCTAGAAGGAGATCCCGAAATAGAATGCGGACCAGACTCGGTGTCGATCTTGTTCAACACCCAGAACAACTTCGAAGGACACGTTTTTGTCAAAGTATACTATATATTTATTTATTACTGCTCTTTTTACGTAACTCATTTACTAATGTATGTACTACGCTATGAAGTTCTGGAAACGGTGCAAAAAAGCGCGATGCATTATTTCTTGTGGTTCATGCCGGGATGCTACCTTTTTCCAATCTTGAACTAACGGCTTATAGGCTTAGCTGCGTCTTCATAGGCAATATGCCGACTTCCTATAACGCAGAGGGCGCGCATTTTGGCTACCATACTTTTACTTTTTCTTGTTGAGACTCATCGGACTATATCAGACTTCTGAAATATTTGCAGAGCAGCAATAGCGAGTGGAAGCAAATCTACACTCTTTTAGGGCCTGTATTCAAACGAGGCGTGCCGCAATGACGAAGTGGGGCGTAGAGTGGCAGGTATCGAATTAGCATTCGACAGCGGCTGCAACGTGGCCAGAACGCGGTCCCTCAACCCGAAAGGAGTGTTCGTCAGTGTGACGGTGGTCATCTCCTTCCATCCTCAGTTCATCACCAAGGTCGACCGCGCCTACACCATCCAGTGCTTCTACATGGAGGCTGACAAGACCGTCAGCACTGACATTGAAGTCAGGTAAAACTCGACTCGCGCTGCCGCGCTTACATTTTTTATTTTATTTTATATGTTTCAGTATGATCACGACAGACATTCAAACCCAAGTGGTTGCCATGCCAGTGTGTAGGTACGAGATACTGGAGGGTGGGCCAGACGGTCAGCTGATCAAGTATGCGTTGATTGGTCAGCAGGTCTACCATAAGTGGACGTGCGACACTGAAACAGGTCTCGATTTGGTTACTTCTAGATTTCTTTTATTGTTGGCTTAATTTCGTTTTCAGTCGACACCTTCTGCATGTGGGTGCACTCGTGTTTTGTGGATGACGGCAACGGAGACAGGGCTGATTTGTTGGACGCCGATGGTTGTGCACTGGACAAATTTCTTCTCAACAATCTCGAGTACCCCTCGGACCTGATGGGTGGGGTGGAGGCTCACGTGTTCAAATACGCTGACCGACCTCAGCTTTTCTTCCAGTGCCAAATCGCTATCGTTGTTAAGGTAGGATAATTTTATGGTCTTTTGGTTAAGTGCATGTTGAGCGTTTGGTAGGAACCAGGAGAGCTGTGTCCTCGACCAGAATGCCCTGAACCGCCTGGACGAGGAGGAGGGGCTCGCAGAAGAAGAAACCGGTCGGTTCAAAGGTTCCTGCAATCTGCTGGTCTGATCGACGTTCGCACTGACATAAATGCTCTGGACATTAGCGAACATGTATTATTAGTCAGTCACTTCTTAAGTTCTTAAACGGTGTATGTGTTCGTATTTTCAGGCTCAGTTCGTTCCCAAAGAATTGTCTGTGAGGACGCAAGAAAGCAAAGTCTGCATTGCACCGGGAATTTTCATTTTAACCGCTATTCTTGGAACTTGTCTGATTGGAGCAACAGTGGCTTTTGCTTTTGGAGTGATTAAATCACGCAAGTGAGACTGTATGTGTAGCCAGATTATTTATTTGTTGCATGTCTTGTCAGTCTTATGTTGATATTTTTGAGCGATCTCCATGACTAACCTAGAGTAAAAAGGGATATCTGCACTGTGGCATTGCTAAAGCACTTTATTCGAACCTTTTTGTTTGCCCATTATTTGCTTGGTGTTAGTGCGATACGCCGACCGGTGCGTTACGCCGACCAATTAAAAGGGTGCCTTACGCCGACTGGGTGGTGCTTTAGGACGACTGGCTTGGTGCGATACGCCGACTCGACCTAGCAGCCTCAACTTGCAGGTGCTTTACACCGACTGGCCAGGTGCCTTACGCCGACTCCTCTGGTGCGATACGCCGACTATATTTTTTGAACACTGGCAAACATACAGTTAATGCAGATACCAGAGCTCATACATTCAGAGGGTTCTCTACCGTCTACTGTCGATCGGGAGTGGCAGTAACAGGCAACCCGCAACCCTTCTAATTTAAAGGGGTGCCACAGTCACTAATACTGTACTTTCATTCTAGTGTTAAGAATTATTATAGGTTTTATCAGTATTTTGGACGCCCCCAGTAGTTCTAGAGTCAACTATAATTAACGAAATTGTAGTGCCACAGACTGATTACAGACTGCCAGCACGGTTTTCTAAGTGGTCGCTGTATGATGACACAACTTATATGTTGTCTAGCCCATGTAGGTTTTTATTTTTAAAGTTTTTTCAACTGAGGACAGAAAGTTCTTATTGTGAATGTATCGATGGTTTGTACGTCACGGCTTGAGATAGGCCTAATTTGTAGTACTACAAACTACAGTACATTATTTTTGGACTTAAATTTGATCACTCTCTATAAACTAAGACTACAAATTGAAATTCTCTAAGGAAATACCCACATAGCACATGTGCCACATACCCTGGCCGGACTTATGTATGAACTACGCACAAGTATACAGACACACACATACAGAGGCTATTAGGTTAAAAAGTTACAAGTCGGCGTATCGCAACTGTTGAGTCGGCGTAAGGCACCTGCTCAGTTGGCGTAAGGCACCTTAGGTGTAGTCGGCGTTTCGCACCAAGCCAGTCGTCGTAAAGCACCACCCCAGTCGGCGTTTAGCACCTAGTCGGCGTATGGCACCTCTCCGCAGCAATAAAGTCGGCGTAAGGCACCTGAATCATTTGCTTTATTACGCGTCACGCCTACAGTAGTTAACAAACTTGCTATTCCTCGATAAGCCGGAGCAAAATCGTACTCACAAAATCTTGGCATCATTGATGCAAAATTCTAGTATAATTTATTGTATTTATTGATCAGAGCTACAATCACAACACAATCTATTCTACCAAAACATACAGTACATGCAAATGCAACAAGTACGTGATATACTAAAATTATCTGGTCTATAATTTTCGTAACCTACAGTACGTTTGTAGCAAAGAGTCAGTTTAAACACAGCACATAATGTACAGTGCACACACAGCGAATACATGTAGTGTCTGCCGGGAAACAGGGTCCTAGCATTGACACGAACAGTATCCCAGTTGCAGGGAGGGCTGTTACTTTGTCTTTTTACTGCTCTCTGCATCCGAGTCTGGCTGGAGGTCTCTGAATTTTACACATTCTAAGTAAAAATGTTTATGGTTGTCTTGTCTCTTCTTTTCAATCCACATGCTACACAATCTGTCACACCATTTTCTAGCAATATACAGTCATGCACTTCACGCCGTTTACGGTACCGAAAGCATATATGTATGGCGCCGGTACCATACATGTAACAGGTCATCCGCTGAAGGGGGGGCGGGGGGCGGGTTTCGGGAAGGGGGTCTGGCGCAGGCCGGGGGTCTGAGCCCAAATTTTGGGCAAGGGAGAGGGAGGGGGTCCCCAAGAAACGACGCAAGGCGATTTTGGGGGCAGGGGGTCGGAAAATCGGGATTTTGGAACGACGTCGTTTATGGACTTTTGAGAAGCACCACCTGGGCAACACATCAGTTCCCATTGATTTTAAAACATTTTGAAACATTAACTGGACGGGTTTTCGACCTACAAAACAAAACCAAACTCAGACATGCGACGTTGGCTGTTGGTGCAGGTTTCCTTTCGTTTAAATTTGGTGTGTTTGCGGAATATTTTGCAAAATCAGGGAATCAATTCATCGTGGCTTGTGCAGCATATATCGAAGCAAGCATAACACGAAAGAAATGAAGAATCAAAAATCAAGGAAACAACAATAGTCAGAGAATGTATTGTACAGTTAATTTGTTCTTTCGATAGCTCACATCTCGCTGTCTAACTCTGTCCCATAAAACCTAAAAACAAAAAAATTAGATTACCTTCAGTGTAAAGTAAAAACTGCTTACCTTAGGATCGTGGAAGTGCTGTCTACCGACCAGCAGATGCGAAACCAGAAACTTATCTTTGTTCTCCTGCCAGTAGGTATTAGGGTCGTATGTAAATTTAGTTCTCCTGATCGTTATCGTCTTGTTTTTGCTCGGTTCGATTATGTCACTGCAATCTTTAATCGAAAACTTTGAGTTGTCGGTGCACTTTACCTAGAACACAATCATAAACAGTAGAAATAAAAAATGTCCCCATCGCTTTTTTATCTCCACTCAAGCGTTTTGTTCTCGGTCGGTTGTTGATCGATTTGGCACCAAATTTTCAGCAAAAGTTAACAAGAGAATTGGCGACAAATTCTAAAATACCAGGGGAATCCATCGGTAGACCTGTTCGTTAAATCATTTACGGTTTTCGACGCCAATTTATTACGTAGATACGGTAGCCTGGCAATATACGGTCCGACCCGGATGCAAGCAGGGATGGATATTTTTGCAGTGTTTTTCCGGTTTTTACTGTTTTTTTCCAAAACCGCGGATTCTGGCTTAGTTTTACGATTCCTAATGCTTTCTAGCGCCTTCCTGAATCATTTCAGTACAGAAATACACGTGTTACACATATATAATATAAACCAAGAAACAGGCATGAAACAGTTTGTTTGTTTGTTTGTTTGTTTTTGACAGTCAGGCACTTAACGCCGTTTATGGTACCCACACCATATAAGGTGCCGGTACCATATATGGTACCGGTACCGTAGGTAGTGGTACCATATATGGTACCCGTACCATATATGGTACCCCCACCTTCGGGGCCTGTGGTGGTACCATATATGGTACCGGTACCATATAAGGTGCCGGTACCATATATGGTACCGGCACCATATATGGTACCCCCACGTTCGAGGTCTGTGGTGGTACTAAATATGGTACCGGTATCATATATGGTGACGGTACCATATAAGGTGCTGGTACCATATATGGTACCGGCACCATATATGGTACCCCCACCTTCGCGTTTTTCCGGTACCGGTACCATGTATGGTACCACTCCGTTCAGATTTCGTACCATATATGGTACCGGCACCCATGGCCATGGGTAGGGGTACCATATATGGTGCCGGTACCATATATGGTGACGGTACCATAGTCGCCGAACGTGGGGGCACCATATATGGTACCGGTACCATAAACGGCGTTAAGTGCCTGACTGTTTGAGTTCCACTGTCCTTCCACAAGGGAGTGGTGCTAACTTGTCATGCCATTTTTGGTCTCTTCTGTTGTTTTTCTAACAGTTTCCAGGTAGTCTGGCCTATCATACATCACAAAACATCATCATAAATTAGCTATTTTTCGCTTGAGATTTTTCAATTTATGTTTTTTCCGACCTTGATGAGAATACCGGAAAACAACGGAATAAAACACACCTCACATCCCTGAATATAAGTAAAGGCTAACTGACGCGACAACGATGTCCTCTGGTGGGTGAATCATACAAGAAGACTTTCCCTCTTGGTAATCGGTTCGGCTGATCTGATTAACTTAAGCCTAACCATAGGTCTAAAGCTAAGCTAGATCAAACTAATGCTCTAGCTTCTAGCTTAAATCCTCATTCTAAACTTGAGCCTAAAACTAAGCACAAGCGTAAATCTAAATCGGTAATTGCGGTGTGGGGCAACTTTTGCAAGGGCCGTAAATTTGTGTAATTTGCGGTCGCGTCTTACGGTAGTCACTTTATTTTCAGGAAAACTTCGGACATCAACCGGGCTGCCTATAGATCGCCACGGTAGTGGGTTATTTGAAAAGTTGAGAAATAAAAAGGATCAACTGACTTTGTACAGTAGTCCATGCAGTTTGGATAGATTAGTAATGCAGAGATTGGTGGTTCGCTCAGTGTTGAACGGGCCTTTGAAACGCAGCTGATCATTAGGTTCCAGCTTTATGACCGCTTCCCCAACAACCATCCGTGGCCACTCCTGCACCAGCTGCAATTGGCTGCTCTGGGCGGCCCCCGATGGGGTTGAGGCCTCTGTCGACATCCCACACTACACAGTGCAACACACTACAACACAAAACAAATTTGCAAAGCAAATTATAGTCATAGCAATTTAACCCAAAACCGAACAAACCGAGCAGGGATTAGATTTAGAAAAAAATCGCTTATGTGTAGTCGCAATTTTGTCACAATGATTGCTCAAAATACTATTGGAGTTTTCCACCAATAAGACCGGGTGTTAGAACCGGAACATGCCTAAATTTGGGGTCAGATTTTTTGTATAAGACCTGGATCTTGCAGGTAGAAAATCTATATTTTACAATTAAAACTCGATTTTCTGCATGAAAAGTATAAAATGCACTGGTTTTGATCTTTGTAACAACTGAGTGTACGTTTAAGTCTCAATAGCTGAGTTTTAAACAAGTTTTAAGATGCATTTTGCGAGAAAGTCAGCTTTGAGGGGGGCAGGCAGGCAGGGTCATCTCACGGATCTGGCTGATATTAATATCTGTTAATAGAGCACAGTCGAAGGCCAACGGTGCATGCCCGGCCACCAGCAACCCCTGGAACCGGAGCTACCCCCCCTCGGTGTTGGGTCGGCAGCAATTTTCGGGCTCATTTTGACGTGTCTAACAGCCTCCATTCAAACCACTGAACAGCTTTTTGGCTTCTACAGTAAGCTGTTTAGGTATCCAACTTTATAATCCAGGTTTTTTTGAGACATACTTGAGGCTTGATGATAAATTCCTGACCTCAAATAATTGCAGCTTAGTATGTACAGTACGTATGTTTTCAACAGGCAAGCGATATGCGCTTTCCTAAGAATAATTTGTTTGAATGGTCATTTCAGGAATAAGTCTAGAAGCATTCAACCATAAAAACATACAGTGGAAACACAAACAGATAGCCTGAGAGAAGCTGAGAAAGGATTTGTTACAGGTTTCCTTTTCTCTTAAAACTTAGCCTCTTTTTAAAATATTAACAAGCAAAATTTAGTTAAAGCTTCAAATTTTCTCAGAAACTTCCTGGTACCCTTACCTCACCCTAAAACATGAAGAATAACCATTTGGTAACAGCTTAAACCAAATTTCTTGCAAGACATTAAAAAAGGCAGCTATTTTCAGACCCAATACGCGTTACGCAAAAATATGCAAACTTTTGGCAGAATGCGTAATAATATTGCGTAATGAAATTCAAATGCGTATGCGTGCGTATACGCATTCTGAAATGCAATGTGTACTTTGCGTAATGATATGCGTAATGCGTACACGCATGCAACAGTAGTAGACACATGGGGTCGTCTGCAGAGCCAACAAGAGAAGACAGTTTTGCACTCATTTCTGAGCACAATGCATCCGTACTGCTTGATCATTCTGCAGGGAACGCGGGCTCTTGAGTTGTTCAGTCTGGTGCACCTGCACTTTCACCCTCCCGCATGCGGCATGCTTTGTTGGAGTGGCTTCGGTGCTTAGGCAGATCCAGTCGGTTCCAATTTTACCTACTCGCTGTCACCAGCTTTCGGTGGCCTGGGTGGTGCTTTATGCCGATGACCACATCTTTGCGGCGAGAAACTTGCCGCGCCGAGAGGATGAGCGCACGACGTCGCGGACAGTGGCTATGCGGCCTAAACCACTACACCAACTGTGCCGGCTAACAACTGACTCAGAAACCGGTAATTTTTAGCTTAAAATTCGTTTGAAAAGCCTTCGGAAACCGAATTTGGCGTTTCCGCTGCTGATATTTAAGAGGGACCGGTGTTTTTGTAAGTCTTTTCATCGCTTTTTTGCTTGTTTTTAGCTCTAAAACGCTATTTGGCCGCTTAAAATAGCCTCCTTACAGAGAGAAACGTGCTAAAAACGCATTTGCAGGTCTTTTAGAGCTTTTTAAAATTTGGAAGCACGCCGGCCGGGGCCTGTACATGTATGTTTATCGGTCAAATATGCATAGAAAGGGGTCTGTTGGAGACTCCTCAACCGAGACAATTCTTCGCCAACCGATTTTTCTGGTAGGCAATTTGAAGGACAACTAAAAACTACTGGACTGGAATCGACCCGACGGCCGTTTCAGCAGTAGGTCTACTTTCAATTCCCGTATCTTTGGATGGAACCGTTTTACCTGCAATCAATATAAATCATGTATATGGACTCAGTTCAATTAATTTAAATGAGCAACCGCTGATTGACTAAACTCATGGGCATTGGTTGCTATCATCAAATCGATCAGACAACCGATCCGACCGAAGCTACAAAGAGAAAGAGAGCTGCCGAACCGAGCACTGGTCAGTTTCGGTAGAACCAGAATGCATGGTCTGTGTCCTAGCACGCTTCTCTGCATACTTTCCCTGCTTCTCAGCATTGAAGGTACACGTGCCACAGTGCTTAGAGTAAATCTAAGGCTCTAGTTAGTGATTTGCAGGTCGCAAATCGAAACGCTTCCGAAGGCAGGCAATGGACGTGAAGGAAAGCAACGCTACACACGTGATTCGGTCAGTACCGGTCGATCAGACTATTACGTGTGCCGAGAAATGTAGCGATGAGCCGATCTGTGCCAGCTTTTCGTTTCAAGCCAGTTCCGGCGACTGTCAGATGCAGAGAAAGAGTGCCAATCCGCTTCTCTCTGTCGCTGGATATGAGTGGTGGCTGAAAGGTCAGTGGTCTCTCTGTTCTGGGCTGGTCAGAGGCAACTAGTGTGATAAAACAAAAAACAACCCTCAGATATATTACTGTGACAACCGCAAAACTCAACCGATTTGAATTAAATAATCTTTTATCAAGATATTCTGCTTAGTTCCTGAGATACAGGGTGTCTCAAAAAAAATGATCACATTTCTTTTTACTGCCATTTCCGCAAATGTTGACCAAATAGGCTGAAATTTGGACTATAGGTGCCAAAATTCGGGGAATTTTATGTGTTAAAGTTTGGTGCACTAGGCTTGACTCATTCCCGAGAAATTTCAAAAAAAGTGAAATTTGGTAATTTCAATAGCGAAAGCCGGTCACCGAAAAAATGATCACATTTCTTTTCACTGCCATTTCCGTAAATTTTGACCAAATTGGCTGAAATTTGGAATATAGGTGCCAAAATTCGGGGAATTTTATGTGTTAAAGTTTGGTGCAGTAGGCTTGACTAATTCTCGAGAAATTTCAAAAAAAGTGAAATTTGGTAATTTCAATAGCGAAAGCCGGTCACCGAAAAAAACGTTACATTACATTATCGCCTAAACTCTAACGATAGCGTTGGAGTTCATGCGTCAACTTTTTACACACGAATTACCCTGAACTTCTGCGTTTACACTCCAAATTTCATCCAATTCCGACAAAAATTAGAAAAGATACAGGAAAAGGAAATGTTTACATTTTTCGTGACTGGCTTTCACTATTGAAATTACCAAATTTCACTTTTTTTGAAATTTCTCAGGAATGAGTCAAGCCTAGTGCACCAAACTTTAACACATAAAATTCCCCGAATTGTGCCACCTATGGTCCAAATTTCAGCCTATTTGGTCAAAATTTGCGGAAATGGCAGTAAAAAGAAATGTGATCATTTTTTTTGAGACACCCTGTACTTACGCTCAAATTCAAAACAGAGTTTAACAATGAACAAGGGCGATTCCGTTGCACTTCATAATTAAGGAGATTCTTACTGCTGGGGGTTAATCAGACTTTACTGGTGAAGTAACCGAACGTGTGTGTCACCAGTAAAGCCTCACGTGTTTTCCGTTAGCTGTATGAATCTGTTTTATTATGAAGTGCAACGGAATAATAATAATAAAAATCGCTGCTGTTCAATACCAAAATCTCTGAATTTACTTTGAGGGCAAATATGTATCTCAGGCAGGAACCAAGCATAGTATCTTAATGAACATTGCACCAATCTGTCAAGAATTTATTTGTCTTTCATTCAAAAAAGGTTCATTCAAATCGGTTGATATTTACGGTTGCTATAGGATAATATCTGCTGCGTTGTTTCTTTGACGCACCCTGTAGAAAAGTCACGCAGCTTGTCAGTTTCATCTTTGTGCAGGTGCGCCGAAAGCAATGCTTAGTTTAGAGCCGGCCACTTGCTTGAGGACAATCGTCGGCCCCCAGCCTAACTCAATAGCACCATTGGAAGCAAACAGTGCTACCGAACTGCCCCATGAATCTTTGGGAATGCTTCAGTGTCCACCCGGATACACACTTTCTGACTCAGAGTACAAGCCGTTGAATGCTACTGATCCCCATCATTTTCTTATGTGCTTGTATGGCGACTGGGTAGGCAACACAAGCCTGATCGAATACTCGTGTAAATGTAAGTGATTACAGTTTACGAACAAGTGTTCTATTCAAACTATGTTTGTTTCTTGTTTTGTTCGTTTTCTGGAGAATACTCACAGTGAAAACTGTGCAGACCGTTGTGAAGCAGAAGAAACGAACGAACTCTCACTTCTAGCTCACAAAAAAGCTTCATTTGTAATTGACTTTACTATCAGTAAATTGAATGTGGGGCTTGATCGGTCAAATAAGTAGCACAAATCAATATTCCAAAGTTGCAGTGAGTTCAGTGTGTCAATCGGAGCGCCCTTGCCAGAACAATGGCACCTGTGTGGACCAACCTGGGCTCACCTATATCTGCAACTGTTCCACAACTACTGTCTATGGGGGACAGAACTGCACTGATCTTGGTAGGTTGAACTTTCAACTTGAAAGAAAGTTCACTGCTCTGCGTATTTGCAGGAATATTGGTGATTGCTGGCATTTCTGACTATTCCATCTTGGACGTTGCAGAAATCTACTTCCCCGACCAGCCTCAGTTCACCCGACTATTGACTGGCAGCTACCCAAAGCTCGGGCATCCAGCGGCAGCTGTGATCAAAGACAACGCGTCGGAGCCAATGATGGTTTTAGCTGGAGGTGGAGAAGACCCTTCCAACTCGTACCGCAAGACCTACTTGATGCAGCTGAGAACACTGCAAGTGAGCAGTGGTCCTGAGCTGAGTGAGAACCGTTTTGTGCATGCCGGAGGAGTGTTGAACAACAGCTTCATGATCTGCGGGGGCCGCACTGGGTCGCCCGGTTCCGCCTCTGTACATAGCAGTTGCGTGACGCTGGACTTGGACAAGAATCAGTGGCAGACCTCCATACCCGCTCTGCCAGAAGCGCGACATGGCTTTACTGCAGCCACACTTGATGGAGCCCTCTATGTGATCAATGGAGTTGGTTGTTGCCAAAACATGATCATGTACAAGCCCTCGGAGAATCAGTGGCGGGTGGCATTGTCTGGGTTGGTCAGTAGAGAGGGCCCAGGCATGACAGTCTTCAATGGAACTTTGGTTGTTTGCGGTGGACTGGGATTAAAGTCCTGTTTCCGTTTCGACCCCACTACCAGCAGTATTATTAGTATGGCAGACATGAAAGATCAACGTGGCTACTGCAACTTGGTGGTCTATCGTGACAAATTGTACGCCATGGGGGTCGCCCTGCTGGAGTGAACAGCATCAAAACTGTGCAAGTGTATGATGCCGAACTGAATTTGTGGTCTTATGTCAATGACATGACTTACACTCGACACGGATTTATAGCTCTGAATCTTATGCAGCTGTTGTAATCTGCATTGTTATGATTGTTATGTCCAATTTTGTTAGCTTCCCCGTGCATATGTAACACGCGATTTTTCTGTCCTCTTCAATCCCCATGCTACAGTAGCAAGAGGTTATGTTATGAAAATTTTCGAGGATTTTCATTACATTGTAGGTACAGTGGCAAAACATCGAAATTTTTAAAACATATTAATATAACTATACATATATGTTTTTCGCTAATCAAACATATAAATAACACATATAGTTATATGTTTCTGAAAATTGAATATTGAATATTGAATATTAATATATTATTAAATATAAAACATATTTGTGTAAAAGTCGCATATTCACTTATATTTTGTGTTAATTTTCTATAATTCAAACGTGAGATTCTGAATTTCCTGTTTAAAACGGTTTGGACAATTTAGATAGGCATACTCAGATTCAATAAGTTTAAGTAAAAGTCAGATTTTGGAGAAGCTTACTGTCAAACAGCAACCAAAAGTCTTGAAATCATGAATTCCTATAGCATAAATATGTATATGTTTCCAGAAACATATTGGCCTCAAAACATATAAATACAAAACATATTTGACATGCAAACATATTGAGAAACATAAACATATATGTTTTCCCAAAAACAAACATATTTATGTTTTAAAACATATACATAAAACACATATGCTTCCCACAGTAATTGTAGGTCCAATTTTATCGTTCAAAAATCGCTACGAAGCACGACTTTCGGCTGAAATCTGAAAGAAAAAAATTGATGCGTCTGGGCCAACGTAAAATGCTCTCTTAGTCTCTGTGTTGTGTTGAACGCTAGTGTGCGGTCGGCTTATCTCCTTCTAGACTGTTAGTAGTGTGTGTGCCTGATACTTAGCTTGTTGTTTTGGTGTTGGTTTACTGGAAATAGTAAACAATCCGTCACTGCTCCACAACTGCACCGCCGATTTAAACGGTTAAAAGGGAACAAGTATGAATAGGGCCAAGCTCAAAAGGCCCAGCTTTTGCTCCTTTACATTTACAAGCTTGTAGTACAATTTTAACAGTGATATGCACAACAACCACATTATTGTACACTTCATAGATAAATGTGACTCAATAACACTCACCATTCAGGCTTATGCTTAGACTTAGGTTCAGGCTTAGGATAGGCTTAAGTTTAGGATGACGCTTTGATTCAGGCTTACGCTTTGTTGCGGTACCAAGTTACAGTACAGTACAAGAAAAGGAAAGCCGACTTACGCTTAGGCTTCTAACAAATCCTTCCCTCCGACCTGATCCGATCCGATTTGCAGGGGGCCTTACGGCCTACGATCAGCAGACTCGAGGTCCATTTCGCTACCGCCGTGATTCGTCATCTCGGACGTTGCCCAGCAGAGTTTTTGCTGTAGCAACCGCAAATCTCAACCGATTTGAATGGGTCCTGCTTTAAATGAAAGATAAATCAATTCTTGAAAGACTGGTGAAGGTCCTATTAAGATACGATGCTTAGTTCCTGAGATATTTTCCTTCAAACTCAAAACAGAGATTTTGGCAGTGAACAAGAGCGATTCTGTTGCACTTCACAACAAAACGGATTCCTACTGCTGAGGGGCAACAAGACTTTTACAAATGAAGTAACCAAGCATGTGTGGCACCAGAAAAACCTCGTTACGTTAGCCCTGAGCAGTAGGAATCGGTTTTATTATGAAGTGCAACAGAATAATAAAAATCGCTCTTGTTCATAGCCAAAATCTGTTTTGATTTTGAGTGCAAATATCTCAGGAACCAAGCATCATATCTTAATAAAAGCTTCACCAAACTTTCAAGAATTAATTTATCTTTCATATAAAATAGGACTCACTGAAATCGGTTGAGATTTGCGGCTGCTACAGTAAAAAATCTGCTGGGTTGTTTTAATCTCTGTTGTGCACTGCCAAAATCTCTGTTTTGATTTTGAAAGCAATTATCTCAGGAACTAAGCAACGCATCTTAATAAAAGCTACACCAGTCGTTCAAGAATTTATTTATCTTTCATTTAAAGCAGGATTCATTCAAATTGGTTGAGATTTGCGGTTGCTACAGCAAAAAATCTGCTGGGTTGTTTTTTTTTGACGCACCCTGTACATATACATATACAAACGGACTGCTGATGCAATATTCAATATACATATACAAACAGACTTGATATACAAACGGTTTGTATATTTTCATTTGTATATTTTTGCAGTAAGTAGTTTAGCACATCTTGGCTACTTTCGTACTGTAATTGAGATATTTTTACAGTTTCTTCGGGTGTTTTTGTATTTTGGGCCTATGTCTTCAACTTTTCCAGAAGAATTTGTTAAATTTGCGGTTTAGGCTCGTCTGCATTAAAACCAAATATTATTCATCTTCGTTTTAGAAGTATTTCGCAATGAGTTTTGCTGTTTAAACGAAAAAATGGAATAGTAGGCATGCGCAACGACTCAATTGATAATCGAATCCCGCACGTTTCCCTTTTCGTTTCATCCCAGTTTTAAACGTGTTATTATTTTTTCAGATAAACCCGTTCATCCATTCTCCCTATGATGCGTAATAACGATTTCAGGGACTATTTCTGCTTAAAACTATACCTATATACGAGCCTAGTAGGCCTGAATCGAAGACTACAGCCAGAACCTAAGCCTTAACATACCTGTTAACCTAAAACTAAGGGGTGTACCTAAAGCGTAAGTTTGAATTTGTTGCTAGTATTTGTATTACTTAAAGATTTTCGACCACCGTTGACTTACCCACACCGCACAAAAATTTTCTTGATATTACAGATCCTAAAAAGCCTGAGTTTTAGCAACAACATAAATTTTAGCTGATAAAAATCTTAGACTGAGGGCAGTATCACTTAATAGAGTTCGCACCGGTTGGGAGAACTGCCTGAAATCGGAATACACTCATGCAATTTGAGAATATTTCTTGTTGGCTAGCCCTACAACGCCCTAACATATGACAATGACGCCCGTCATGGTACCCCTACCCTAACCCACCTGGTTTGTCGAAATCAGGCTTTCCAGCAGAAAATTTATAATATTCTTAATATACAAATATACAAAAAATATGCAATATTGAAATTTTGTTTGTATATGTATATATACATATACATATACAAACTAATGTGCATTTGTATATATTGAAAGATTATGATTAAATACAATATACATATACAGGGTGTGCCAAAAAAAAACAACCCAGCAGATTTTTCGCTGTAGCAACCGTAAATCTCAACCGATTTGAATGAATCCTTTTTTAAATGAAAGATAAATAAATTCTTGAAAGATTGATGCAACGTTTATTAATGTACTCTGCTTAGTTCCTGAGATATTCACTCTCAAAATCAAAACTGTGATTTTGGCAGTGAACAAGAGGGAATTTTTCTTTTTCCGCTGCTCTTCGTAATAAAACGGATTCCTGCTACAGTTGAGGGCTATTGGAGGCTTTACTGGTGACACAGAAACTCGGTTCACTTCAACAGTAAAGTGTCATTAGCCCCCAGCAGTAGGAATCTGCTTTATTATGAAGTGCAACGGAATCGCTCTTGTTCTTTGCCAAAATCTGTTTCGAATTTGAGGGCAAATATCTCAAGAACCAAGGAGTGAATCTCAATAAAAATTGCACTAATCTTTGAAGAATTTATCAATCTTTCATTCAAAAAAGGACTCATTCAAATCGGTTAAGATTCATGGTTGCAAAAGTAAAAAATCTGCTGGGTTGTGTTTATCACTCTTGTTCACTGACAAAATCTCTGTTTTGACTTTAAGGGAAAATATCTCAGGAACTAAGCAGGCAATCTTAATAAGCGATTCATCGGTCTTTCAAGAATTTATTTATCTTTTATTTAAAAAAATATTCATTCAAATCGGTTGCGATTTGCGGTTGCTACATAAAAAAATCTGCTGGGTTGTTTTTTTTTGGCACACCCTGTACATATACATATACAAACGAAGTAGGCATATATGTGCCCACGTTAGCAGTGTGAATGCCGCTAGTAGTGAAGATTTCTTACATGACAACAACTCGCGCTGTGTCCCCCGGTTTAGTATGACGATAGGTCAAAATCGAAAATAGAGAGTCCATTAAACGGAGTTTTCCGATAGATTAGAAACGTCATCACTTACTCAAAAAGTCAGCGGCTTTTTTCTTGCTGCATCCTAAGATAAAGAACTCCGATTTCAGACGTGCAACCTGTAAAACTTTATTAACCACGAAGTGCGTGTGAGGCGGTGAAAACAAAGGCTAAAATGGGGCAGGTCAAGTTAAAGTTTACACTGCACACACGGTCAGGTCAGCATGGGGAGCCGTTCAATCGTGTTTCTACAGCGCGATTGATGTACTGATCCGATTATTTGACACTGCAACAGAAATGTTGCCGCACTAATCGTCTTTGATCACAAAACAAAACATTCGGTCAGGTCAATCAACGCGCTGACCCGAAAATTGGGTCTTCGCCGAAATGGGTTGAACTTCCGTACTTATACCCAACATCTCACTGTGTCCTTCAGTAACTAACAGTAGACCGATGATGATCAAGTTGTTGGTTTTCGCCTCAGTGCTGGCTTTGGCCACAGCCATCCCCATCGACAACGGTGTGGAGGGAGACCCAGAAATTGAGTGCGGACCTACGTCAAT
Organism: Sabatieria punctata; assembly: GCA_030248155.1. Taxonomy (NCBI): domain Eukaryota; kingdom Metazoa; phylum Nematoda; class Chromadorea; order Araeolaimida; family Comesomatidae; genus Sabatieria; species Sabatieria punctata. The sequence goes on from JASANB010004185.1 coordinate 26,321, forward strand.
CACCATAAACTTCAACACCCAGAACAACTTCGAAGGACACGTCTATGTCAAGGTATCAATAACTGCATGAAGTTGAGAGTTCAAACTTGGAATTTGCTTTAGAATCTCTATTCGAATGATGCTTGCCGAAACGACGAAGGTGGCCGTCAAGTAGCCGGGATCAACCTGCCCTTCGACAGCGGCTGCAACGTGGCCAGAACGCGGTCCCTCAACCCGAAAGGAGTGTTCGTCAGTGTGACGGTGGTCATCTCCTTCCATCCTCAGTTCATCACCAAGATCGACCGCGCCTACACCATCCAGTGCTTCTACATGGAGGCCGACAAGACCGTCAGCACTGACATTGAAGTCAGGTAAACACTCTGCTGTAAAACTCAACTCGCGCTGCCGCGCTTACAAAATTTTTTATTCGTCCTTTCAGCATGATCACGACAGGCTTTCAAACGCAGGTGGTTCCCATGCCCATCTGCCGTTATGAAATCTTGGATGGTGGACCAAACGGTGAACCAGTCCAATATGCCATCATTGGACAGCAAGTCTACCACAAATGGACCTGTGACACTGAGACTGGTGAGCTGTTTGTAGGCTACCTTTCAATTTACAGGTAAGTTCCAACCAATGACATTGCAGTGGACACCTTCTGCATGTGGGTCTACTCGTGCTTTGTGGATGATGGCAATGGCGACCGTGTAGAGTTGCTCGGTGAAGATGGCTGCGCTCTGGACAAGTACCTGCTCAACAACCTCGAGTACCCCACCGACCTGATGGGTGGAGTTGAGGCTCACGTCTTCAAATATGCAGACCGACCTCAGCTCTTCTTCCAGTGCCAGATCAGAATCGTTGTCAAGGTATGAACAACGGTCTACTATATACTTTCGGCAAGACGAAGATGAGTATTTGCAGGAGCCGAATGAGGTCTGTCCACGACCTGAGTGCCCCGAGGCCCCAGGCAGAGGAGGCGGTCGCAGACGACGAGCCACCCAGAAATTCTTGGAAGCCGCTGGCATCACAGATGTGCGCACCAACCTCAACACTCTGGACATTGACGACAATGTATTCATTTGTCTGGCTTTGCTTGTCTTCTGACAGAAGAGAGTTTCAGGTGCAAGCGCTGCCGAGTCAGTTGAGTCACCGCGCCCCCGCCCCCCACTTCCTGCACACTCCCATCAGACTCGGTCAACAGGAAGGCGTCTGCATGTCCTCTCTCTCCTTCTCACTGGTGCTGGTCTTCGCCGTGGCTCTGATCGGCGCTGTGGTCACCATCGCCAGTTGCGTCTTTTTCCGCAGGGAGAAATAAACCGCGCAGTATGTAGAAGGGATAAACCACGCAACCGTAGATGTAGAGTTTGGTTTGGGCATGGGAGTCGGGACACAACTGGGTATGCCCAACGAAACTGGGATTCTTCCAGCTCCGGAATCGGTGCATAACTTCAACTTCGTGTATCGTAGTGCAGCTTTGTTATTATGCCATTCAATGTCTGTGATTCTGCAGCTTTGACCTATTATTAGTTTTAGTTGTTAGGCTTTATTATTTTGCTTGAAGCGGCAAAACTTGGGTTTAGAACGATTTTGGTGTAAATAAAGATGCAGCTGTTCACAAGTTTACCCATTGTCCCGACCTGTGTTACCTGGGTAACGCAATTTCAGGATTCGGTATGGTATGGACAACAGGTACCCAAGTATCGACATCGGTAGGTATCGACAAAACTATTCGGTATTTGGTATTTTTTCAGAATTTGTCTTGTAAAAGAAGTAGATTTGTAGAAATCCGAATAGTGGATGGATGGATTGTCAGGGCGGAGCCGTTGTAGCCCCTACGTTAGACCACACTATGGGCCCATCATGCACACCCACATCCTGCCCTTCCTTCGCTGCCTTTGCTACTAGCCGACACATGTGCTTGCTGTCAGTCAGTCTCAGTGTTAGGTGTCCCTGTTCCCGTATGTCCCAACGCCAACACATGTGTGGTTGCTATTGTAGTTTTAGGTGCTTAGGCAGCTCGAGTCGGTTCCCATTTACCTACTCGCTGTCACCCGCTTTCGATGGTCTGGGTTTGGCTTTGTGCCGAGCCGACGACCAACTCTTTGCGGCAAGAAACTTGCCCCGCTGAGTAGATGAACACACAACCACGAACACAGTGGTTTTGCGGCCAAAACCACTATAGCAACTTCGCCGGCCTTTTAATTAGTACATATCAAGTAAATGCCAATTTGATGCAAGCGAACAAATGCATCTGGGCTACCAGTTTGTTTCAAAGCGCAAAGGGAGACAAAACAGGCATTTTGTGTTGACTATCACTATGCTGCATGCTGAATGATCTACATACCGTAATGTTTATTGACAACATTCAGAACATTCAGTCTGCGCAAACGACAACATCAGTAGTGGAGGGTGCCGTACACTTTCAGCCAAACCGCTGCTGAGGAAGCCCAACCGAACTCCTAAGCTCAGACCAGAGGCCGATGTGTGAACCTGGGCACAGAGTCATGCAGCAGATCAATTATTTCGCTTTATCGAAATATTTTGTATAGAACACGGGTGTTTTATACCTGTGAAGCCTGGAGTGAAATTTGTCCTTCTTGTTCATGTGCACTGCAATGTTTTCTGTCTGTATATTTGTCATTTTTAGGTCGATCACTACTAGCACCGATTATTGTTTCGAGTGTAGCTCATTTTTGGCCAATTTTTTGTTTAAAAAGGGCCACCGTCCTAGGGTTTGGACAAAGATTGTTATTCATGCTTAATCGATAGCAAATTGTCATGTCTATCCATGTTCGCTCTTGGGCACACATATGGGCTATGGACTCGAATGCTATGATTGTTTTAGTAAGTGGACGTCGGCACTACTGTTTCCCGGCAAATTAATAACAAGTAAAGCGTATTCTACTTACGCTTTTAATCTCTGAAAAGAGGCTAGTTTGTATTCAAATCCATTTCAAACAGAACATGAGCTACCGTATAAAAGACGCTCGAGGCCGGTCTTCGTGAAATTAAGAATAGCCGCGCTATTTTCCGCCATTGTTTTTTCGGAGTAAACAAATTAAACGATGATGATCGCGAACATAAAAACTGTAAAAGAACAAGCAGAATAGGAATTTTAGGAAGTTACCTTAGGAATCCAATGAAGCTTAGCTGCTCCTATTACAGTCAGGCACTTAACGCCGTTTATGGTACCGACACCATATAAGGTGCCGGTACCATATATGGTACCGGTACTGTAGGTGGTGGTACCATATATGGTACCGGCACCATATATGGTACCGTCACCATATATGGTACCGGTACCATATATGGTACCCCCACCTTCGGGGCCTGTGGTGGTACCATATATGGTACCCCCACGTTCGAGGTCTGTGGTGGTACCATATATGGTACCGGTACCATATATGGTGACGGTACCATATAAGGTGCCGGTACCAGATATGGTACCGGCACCATACATGGTACCCCCACCTTCGCGTTTTTCCGGTACCGGTACCATATATGGTACCACTCCGTTCAGATTTCGTACCATATATGGTAGTGGTACCATATATGGTACCGGTACCATATATGGTACCGTCACCATATATGGTACCGGCACCATATATGGTACCGGCACCCATGGCCATGGGTAGGGGTACCATATATGGTGCCGGTACCATATATGGTGACGGTACCATATATGGTGCCGGTACCATATATGGTACCGGTACCATATATGGTACCACCACAGTCGCCGAACGTGGGGGCACCATATATGGTACCGGTACCATATATGGTGACGGTACCATATATGGTGCCGGTACCATATATGGTACCACTACCCTCGGTACCGGTACCATATATGGTACCGGCACCTTATATGGTGTCGGTACCATAAACGGCGTTAAGTGCCTGACTGTATTACGTAACCACTCTTTCTCTCTCCTACTCTGCACTGCTGTCGCCGACCGAAGTGAAGAAACGAATAAAAATAATAAAAAGAAGAGTTGTTAGCCAGCTTAGCCCCTTCCAAGTACAAAATGACTTTTTTGCCTGGGTGTATTAGGCGAATGCAATGATTTCTTCCTCAACCAGCTTATTCCCCTGATTGAATCCGATAAAAATATTTTTCTTTTTTCCTCTATTTTCCCCTCCCTCCAGCGTTGAGCGCTGCGTATGATCAGCGGCATAGTTTACGTAGCATACAGTTGTCTTATATTCCGCGTTGAGACAGTAAATCCTAGTTCAAATTGTATGTCCCACCAGATGATCAAAGTCAGAGTGACATTTCAGAGATTACAAGTTAATTTATTTTGGGCGAAATCGGGTAGCAAATAGCAAATTCCTAGCAAGTTAATTTTGGGCAAAGCGCCGCCTAGCAAATAAATAGCTAGTTTATTTCGGATTGAGGGACTGAGAAATTTGCTAGGAATTTGCTAGCAATTTACTAGGAATTTACTGGGCTCAGACATATTCATCCAATAACCCTATCTTTCCCCGCTTAGCCTGGGACATGATGTCCTGCCAGGATATACTTTATACCCAAGGTTTCTTACGCTACGCATATACAGTAGCTAAAGTAGGGCTATAGCCAAGAACGGGCAAAAGTCAGTCTCTAGGCTGACAGTAGATTCAGTAAATAGAAAAGTACTGAATGTGTTCATGTTAAGGATAAAGTTAGAGAAAATTCGTGCCTGTGCTTCTCTTCCTGCTGTTCCTTGTTCAGCTCATTGAAACTGAGATACAATGTATAGTTTTGATTTTAAACGGTACCGCAGTTTTGTACTTATACGTAAGACAAATACGTAGGAAAATGCCCAAATGGGTCACTTTTCACGCCGGTTTGAAAACCATGATCTTATAATATCTGTGGTGGTCTTATAATCGGAAAATCATGAAGGCATCATTTGGTTGAGCGAAAAATTTGTAGCAAATTCTAGCAAATAGGCAGCAAATTTCTAGCAAATAACAAGTTAATAACAAATTAAATTTGAAATTGCGGTGTCTAGCAAGTAAATAACTAGTAAATAAAATTCCCTAAAGTTACAAGCAAGTTAATAGCAAGTTAATTAGAAAATAAATTAACTGCGAAACAGTAGTCAACACAACGCATTTTTTCCTTATATTAATTGGTTGTTGCAGGCATACATTTAACAGGTCATCCGCCGAAGGGGGGAGAGGGGTTGGGGGCTCTGAGCCCAAATTTTGGGAGGGGGGTTGGGCACCAAAAAACGCTCAAAAATCGAAAAAATTGCTATTTTGTGGCTAAAAATCGCCAAAAATCGCAAATTTGGGCTGAAATACAGCTAAAAAGTTCTGTTTTGCCAATTTTTGCGTCTGAAATTGGAAAAAATTGCAAAAATTTGCTCAAACATTTACTTGCCAGAAAAATCGGAGGGGGGGAGGTCGGCGAAATCGTCTCGGGGGCGACATCCGGGGGGGTCTGGCCTAAGTCGAGTGGGGGCAGACCCCCTTTTACATGTACCGTTGCAGGATGTTTGAAAGTAAATGCGCAGAAATACAGGGTGTGCCAAAAAAAAACAACCCAGCAGATTTTTCGCTGTAGCAACCGCAAATCTCAACCGATTTGAATGAATCCTTTTTTAAATGAAAGATAAATAAATTCTTGAAAGATTGATGCAACGTTTATTAATGTACTCTGCTTAGTTCCTGAGATATTCACTCTCAAAATTAAAACTGTGATTTTGGCAGTGAACAAGAGGGAATTTTTCTTTTTCCGCTGCACTTCGTAATCTCTGCAAAGTATCCCCTATCACAATAGTGGATATATGAATAAAGGTGTAGTTATTGGAGTCAGTATCCAAGATGTAAAGAACTGGATATCAACTTTTTAGCTCCAAAGCCCAACTAGCCAATAACTACACCCGCGCAAAGGCAATCGCCACGGCACTGCTGAATGCGTCTGAGTCGTGTGGATCTTGTGTTGCGCTTATGGCTTACTAACGCCAGTTGTTTTCTGTTCTATGGATCGATTCTAGGTCCATATGCCCCCCCCCACCATGGAATAAGATAGCATCCATGGGCACGGTTTTTTTTTGGGCTCGGCCAGGCTCAGCAGGCCTTTCAGCAGAGGGATATCCGCCCGGCATCAAAATCCAGCCCGGCCCATTGGTTTTTGCTTTGTCTAACTAAAGTTTTGAAAATTTGGTCTGAATTCTCAAATTGAAAGCTAAAATTAAAGTTAAGCTTCCAAAAGTAGCATTTTAAAACAGAAAAACGAGTGTGTATTTCTATTTTGTGCTTAATTTTAATTTCGCTGTAAAATTTTTGCCCCACACGGACGGCCCGGCCCGCCTCTCAAAAATTGATCCCGTCCAGGCGTGCCGAAAATCCTAAACGGGCCGAGCTGTTGCTGGTGGGGGGCGATGATCGCAGAGGGCCCAAACCAGGCCAATTTTGGGTGGGGGAAGACCTCTTTTAATCATACATGGGCCGGGGGTGTGGGGGTATACCCCTCCTCTTGCCCCCGGAGGGAGAAAATTTTCGCTTATTTAAGCCAAATAGGCGTTTTTTGGCCTTTTTCTGGACCCCCCCCCCCCAACGTCTCTATAACCCCCTCCGGATTTTTCCTGCCCATGTATGCTTTTAATGTATACAAACAAGAATAATTTTAAAAAAAGAAAAAATTTTCTGGAAAATTCATCAGCCAGTCAGATTAGAAGTGAGCCAAATGTTGGTGATAATCTGAAATCTCAGAGAGGACCCAAGCGCTGCCCCTCAGAGTTTCCGCAATTTCCGCTCATATGCTTCAGGCTCAGCTAGCCTGTACAAATGACAAGGTGCATCTTTATTTGGAGCTGTCCATAAACTACAACGTTTAGAGAGGGGCTGGGGTAGTCGGTTGAGAAAAACGTTGCAGGTGTGGGGTTTGGTATCAACGAAAACATCAACGTTTTTTAGGTGCCTACCTAAGAAGATTTTGTTGCAACTAAAACTCGACCCAGTTCATCTTTCTAACTGCCAAAATGGTAGTTTACTGTTAAAAATTTAAAAATTTTATTTTTCATATCTTTTACTACTTACTTACTAGCTTTTGATTTTTTTATACAATACTACATATATTTTAAATTGTACATTTGCCATTCATGGAGACAGTATCAAGTTTAATTCAGGCAGGTCACCGAAAAACTTTGGAGTTTTTAGGGCGGTCATGCTGAAAACGTAAAAAATGTTGGGAGGGGGTGGGGATCCAAATTTTGAACTTTTGAACACCAGTTTATTATGCACGGCCCCTTTCAGGTCTAGAAAATCTACAAGCATAAACTACACAAACTTTTCTATTTCTACTGTTTAATTATTCTCTACAACAAACAGCAACCACTGCCACAAACACCACAAAGTAAGTCATAAATACAGGTCAAAGACGATCACATAATCTTAACAAATCGGAGGTAGCAATTTGGAACACCTAGAATCGCTCTATTTGTCTACTGCTGTCTCAGCTGACCAATTTTGTGATGCTACTACACTACGTTTATCCAATTTCTGCATTGCCTGCAGGTGCTTTGCCAAGAAAAATCTCCCAGTTCTTGTTTGACACATACATAGAATCAAAGTCCGTCCAATGCCTAGAAGAAAATCCGTGCTTCAGTGGATGTTTCTGCTTACTGCAAAGTAACTTTGATCAGCTGGGGACAGATTGACATGCTCATACCCAAAACCTCACAAAACCAAAACAGCAGCTGAGCTGTGATGACAGTATACAAAAGGTTACTTAACCTGTCTTTTGAAACTTTGGGCACAAATTTTACGTATGTTTTGCTCTAATGTGCAATACTGACAATCTTTGAAATTGAACTTATGATTAGCTTTACAAAGCTGTTTTTCCATCAATCAACCAAAATCCAAAATCAGTACAAGTTAAGCATAAATTTGTCATTATTAATGAAGTATTCGGTATTGGGAGTGTGAGCTACGTATTCACATATACGGTCTTAATGCTACAACCACTGGAATGTTGCATGAACATTCTAGCGTATGACGCCTGTGTAAAACTAAAAAGAACCGTTTGATGTGGCGTGACTACTGCTAGTCCAGCTCAGCTTTAGGGGTGGTCGGCACCCTTATTCCATAGCATTTTGACCTAGAATCGATCCATAGAACAGAAAACAACTGGCGTTAGTAAGCCATAAGCGCAACACAAGATCCACACGACTCAGACGCATTCAGCAGTGCCGTGGCGATTGCCTTTGCGCGGGTGTAGTTATTGGCTAGTTGGGCTTTGGAGCTAAAAAGTTGATATCCAGTTCTTTACATCTTGGATACTGACTCCAATAACTACACCTTTATTCATATATCCACTATTGTGATAGGGGATACTTTGCAGAGATATCCCTGGATTTACATAGGCAACAGTGCAGAACACTCTGTAAATCTAACAGGACGGTCTGGGCGACTTGTTTCACCAACAGACATAGTGCAGAGCTCTCGATTATGCCCAGGGCTGGCAAATAAGCCAAATCTCGAAATATGACCCAGGCCACTTTTTGCGGCCGCTGTTTAATCAGTTATCATTCACACATTTCAGAAGCTATCGCGATGCGGTTTCGTGCTTTGTGCAGCTGAGACAACGGGCTTCCGGTGGTGTGCCTAACTTTGTTCTAGCCAAAATTTTGGCGCCAAATTTTAACGTTTTTCGTCACGGAGAGAGACAAAATTTTTTGACCATTAGAAAAATACCCATCACTTTTGCACCAGTGAAGTTAGGGATGAAAGATCTCGGCACATGGAATAGAAAACTTTCCACCAGCACCTAAATTGGTCGATCCAAACTCAACAAATACGGCGCCGAGCATGACTTGCATTTTTGCTCACGAGTTTTATTGCTGATGTTTCTAAGCGCATAGCAAGTAAACCGCTGGCTCAAATGTGTTCAGATGCACATCAATCGAAGCCTCTTGATCTGATGATCTTAAAATTACCGGCCACGTCTCAGTCTGATACTTTATTGCTTTAGTTATCGGTCGAAATTCTGCAGACCTACTATTAAACCTTCTAGCACAAAGTACCTTATGTTTACCGCCATTTTTGGTGACTTACACAAGTGGTCGAAAATCGAAATTCCGAGCGCGATTTCAGATCCAACATGACATGGCGAATCGATGGGTGTGCTTCACTTCCTTCTACCATCACGTCTTATCCATGCATAATGGAAATTTCTGGTTTTCACCACTGATTTTCGGCTTGTTTTCTGTGGAATTCAAAGTAGAACTTGGCATCACCTGGCCAAAAAGGGACCAAAAACGGCAGTAAACATAAGGTACCGGAAGGGTTAAAAGTAGGTCTGCTGAATTTCGACCGATAACAGTTATAAAGCATCAGACTGAGACGTGGGCGGTATTTTTGAGATCATCAGATCAAGAGGCTTCGATTAATGTGCATCTGAACACATTTGAGCCAGCGATTTACTTGCTATGCGCTTAGAAACATCAGCAATGACGAAACTTTTGAGCAAAAATGTATGTCACGTTCGACGCCCTATTTCTTGAGCTTGTGGATCGGCCATTTTAGGTTCTGGTGACACGTTTTCTATTGGCTGGTGCACTAAAATAATATCATTTACACATTCCTGCCACTGAAAATTCAACAAAATTGAAGTACAGTAAATGTACAAAATTTGGCCATTTTTAGATACAGATACAGATACAAAAGTTATGCTAAAAAGTATGGCCGAAAAAATACCCTTTTTGGCATTTTCTCAATGTTGTCCAAACTCCGACATAATGGGGGAAGGAGCAAAACGGTTCCCTTAATACTGTAGTTTCCAATCGCTATAATATCTCGTCAACCAATACTGTATCCTCCTGTTTATAGTTTTCCTTTTAACTAAAAACGGACTCCACAAACACCGAAAACTACCATTTTCTTTCTTCCTCAGCTCCCCTCGACAGCATTTTTTCAATTGATAAGTACTCCAAAACGAATGAACGAATTTTACTCAAATCTTCACCAAAAGATAGAGAAAACTTCAATCTACAATGTCTCCAAATCTTAGAGCAATCGGTCCAGAAATATATAACTTATGCTAAAAAGCACAGCCCAAAAAATAGCGTTTTTTGCATTTTCTTCAATTTTGTCCAAAATCCGACAAAAATATCTTTAGAGCTTTCTGATCGCAGCTTGCTGTGTACCGTTGGAAAGAACAGCCTTTTCTCATTCATAATATGCAATCCCCACCTTTGTACGTTTACTTTTACTACAGTTATGAGCTAAATACGGCAAAAAGTCCAAAAAAATTTTTTTTCGAATTTTCGCCCAAAAATGTTAAAATCTTGTTTATATTGTGTCCTTACATCCTGACACAAATTTTGAGCCAAATCGCAAAACTTCTTACCCAGATTATCATGTCCTGAAAACAGGGTCTCATAACCAAGAAAAACCTACTCTTACTACTTTTCAATGTTTCATAACTTTTGATCCCGGAGTCGGAAAAACGTCTGCGACCCTTAGTTTCAAACTACAATCATTCCTTAACAAAACCTAAAAGTCCCAGAGCTCCAGACCTTCCCCAGATCGCGGAACCCTCTTCCCCGCTTCAAAAATCAAAAAGTAAAAAAAATTTCGAAAAAAGTGTCCAAAATTTGACCATTTTTAGTGCTTCAATCGGCCATAACTTTTGATCCCGGATTAGTATGCAATTCTACCACACGTAATATGAAACTACACACATTGCTTAACAAAACGTAACAGGTCCGATCCATGGGGACCTTTAAACCATTAGTTGGTTTTACTGGCAATTTTCAAAAATTAAAAAAATTTTTAACTCAAAAACGAAAAACAATATCCAAAAACCGACTGTAGCAATAGAAAATTCAGAATTTTTGCAAACTTTTGATGTATAACACGTTACTATGTTACCGCGAGAAGTACCTTAAAAACGCCGAAAACCACCATTTTGTTTTTTCGCCAGCCCCCCCCCTCCCTCGAGAGCATTTTTTCAAATGATCACTGCTCGAAATCGAATCAACTAATTTCGCTCAAATCTTCAGCAAAAGATAGGAAAAGCTTCAAATTACAATGCCTGCAAATATTAGAGGAATCGGTCCACAAACACAAAAGTTACGCTAAAAAGTATGGCCGAAAAAATACCCTTTTTTGGCACTTTTTTTCAAATTTGGTCAAACTCCGACATAATAAGAGAAGCGCATTTGCTCCCTCCTCGAATGCTACGAAAACAATTTTTAGTATGGACCGCGGTAACAATAACTACACCGGGAAAGCGCAAACGCGCTTCCCTTAATAAAACGGATTCCTGCTACTGTTGAGGGCTATTGGAGGCTTTACTGGTGACACGAAACTCGGTTCACTTCAACAGTAAAGTGTCATTAGCCCCCAGCAGTAGGAATCTGCTTTATTATGAAGTGCAACGGAATCGCTCTTGTTCTTTGCCAAAATCTGTTTCGACTTTGAGGGCAAATATCTCAAGAATTAAGCAGTGAATCTCAATAAAAATTGCACCAATCTTTGAAGAATTTATCAATCTTTCATGCCAAAAAGGATTCATTCAAATCGGTTAAGATTCATGGTTGCAAAAGTAAAAAATCTGCTGGGTTGTGTTTATGACTCTTGTTCACTGCAAAAATCTCTGTTTTGAGTTTGAGGGCAAATATCCCAGGAACTAAGCAGGCTATCTTAATAAGCGATTCATCGGTCTTTCAAGAATTTATTTATCTTTTATTTAAAAAAAGATTCATTCAAATCGGTTGCGATTTGCGGCTGCTACAGCAAAAAATCTGCTGGGTTGTTTTTTTTTGGCACACCCTGTATATGCATCTAAGATAGACGATAGATCTAAGATCTAAGATAGATAGTAAAATTGGTAGCAGCTATCTTTTAAAAGACGACCTGGGAGACTTCTTTAAAATTATCCTAAATTGGCCAATTTCTAAACCTAAAGATAGCCAATGAAAATGAAAACTTTTCTTTTTGCTGTAATTTCCGCAAATCTTAACCAAATAACCTAAAATTGCAGACTATTTGCTAAAATGTAGGAAATTTTGTCTGTTCAAAATTTCATGCCTCAGATTACTGTTGGTTAGTCCGACTTAGACTGGGACTGGAAAGTAAGTCATTGACTTGAAACTAAGGACTAACACTTAGACTTGGACTTACTTTGTTGCTCGGCGGACTTTAGACTTGAGTCCAAACAGTCAGACTTGATTTCAAGTCGAAATTCTTAAAAGTTTCAATATTTATCTAGCGTTTCAAAGGAAAACCTGTACCCACGGACGCAGCTCGTACGTGTTGCATAATTTACTTGTAGAATTGAGCAACATTTTCCCTTACATTTGTGTATTAGATAAAAAAGCCACATTATTTCGAAGTTGACGTTTTCAGAGAAACCTGATATCTTTGCAAGAAGAACTGATGACATACATGTAGCTGGGTTTTCGGCTGGGGGGGGGGGAATTTTTCTGATCCAAAATAGGGTTTCAGGGCTATGCCCAAAGGGGGTTTCAGCTACTGTGGGAAACATATATGTTTTATGTATATGTTTTAAAACATTAATATGTTTGTTTTTGGGAAAACATATATGTTTATGTTTCTCAATATGTTTGCATGTCAAATATGTTTTGTATTTATATGTTTTGAGTCCAATATGTTTCTGGAAACATATACATATTTTTGCTATAGGAATTCATGATTTCAAGACTTCTGGTTGCTGTTTGACAGTAAACTTTTCCAAAATCTGACTTTCACTTAAACTGATTGAATCTGAGTATGCTATCTAAATTGTTGCAAACAGTTTTAAACAGGAAATTCAGAATCTCAAGTTTGAATTATCGAAAATTAAGACAAAATATAAGTGAATAAGCGACTTTTACACAAATATGTTTTATGTTTAAAAATATGTGCATATTCAATTTTCAGAAACATATAACTATATGTGTTATTTATATGTTTGATTGGCGAAAGACATATATGTATAGTTATATTAATATGTTTTAAAAATTTCGATATTTTCCCACTGTAGTTTCAGCGACCTTTTTTTGGTGTCCAAAAGTGGGTTTCAGTGACCTTTTTTGGGCTTAAAACAGGGTTTTGAGGACTAAAAATGGGGTAAAAATCCTGTCTGAAGTGCAAAAATACCGTTTAAAACCCTATTTTTGCTTTAAAACGTGGAAAAAACCTTATTTTTTATTTAAAATGTGCAAAAAAGCAAATTTTGCTTTAAAACGTGCAAAAAAAACCATTTTATTCGACATAATGTAGTTAAAATGCATTTCTGGAACCTTCTTGAGACATTTTTAAACCCAAATTAGGGTTCCGGAACCCTATTTTGGGCCTCCAGAAACCCAAATTAGGGTTCCAAAACCCTATTTAGGGTTTCAGTAACCCAAACTAGGGTTCCGGAACCCTATTTTGGCCCTCCAGAAACCCAAATTAGGGTTCTGGAACCCTATTTAGGGTTTCAGTAGTCCAAATTAGGGTTCCGGAACCCTATTTATGGTTCCAGTAACCCAAATTAGGGTTTCAGGAACCCAAATTAGGGTTCCGGAACCCTATTTAGGGTTTCAGTAACCGAAATTAGGGTTCCGGAACCCTATTTAGGGTTTCAGAAACCCAAATTAGGTTTCCGGAACCCTATCTGAAACCCTAAATTGGGTTCCGGAACCCTATCTGAAACCCTAAATAGGGTTCCGGAACCCTATTTAGGGTTTAAGTAATCCAAATTAGGGTTCCGGAACCCTATTTAGGGTTTCAGATAGGATTTCAGAAACCCAAAACAGGGTTTCGGAACCCTATTTAGGGTTTTTGAAACCCAAAACAGGGTTCCGGAACCCTATGTAGGGTTTTTGAAACCCAAAGTAGGGCTCCGGAACCCTATTTAGGGGTTTTGAAACCCAAACTAGGGCTCTGGAACCCAAGTTGGGTTTCTGAAACCCTAATCAGGGCTTCTGGAACCCTGTTTGCAGGTTTACAAACCCAAAATAGGGTTTCAAAGAATTCCCCCCAGAATCCGGCTGGGGGGAATTTTCTCCGAAAATCGGGCCCGGGGGGAAATACCCCGATTCCCCCAACTACATGTATGACTGATGAGCACTCTAAATCACTAAATTTCAACATCAGACAAAAGGTAAACTTTGCGTCTTTCTATTTGTTTATAAAGAGAGTTCAAAGGATGTCATGACAATATCAGCACCCTCCAGAAGCAGTAGGAAATGCAGTTCCTAAATTCATTTGATTTCTGCAAATTTCAATGCCATATACTCTGAACTACCTAGAAAATCAAAGTTTCCCTGGGCCGCCCTGACTCTTAGTTTTCGGCTTTTAAATCCAGTACTACGAGTACTAGGAAGGACTAGAATGAAAACGCGTGCAGCTCAAATCGTTATGCGTAAGTCCGATTGGGATAACTGGCGACAAAAACGCCGAGGTACCTACAAAAATGAACATACGAAGATAAAATGGCTACTAAAAATCGAAATTTTCCGGCAAAAATAAAGCAAGAATCGCCATTTTATAAGCAAGCTTAGACATACTGTACATGTAACTGGTCATCCGCCGAGGGGGGAGGGGGGTTGGGCGGTGGAGGGATGGCACCGGCCGGGTGTATCTGAGCCCAAATTCTAGGGAGGGGGTTGGACACTAAAAACGCTCAAAAACGCAATTCGTTGCTTAAAAATCGTCAAAAATCGCTAATTTGGGCTCAAATACAGCTACAAATTCTGTTTTGCAGGTGATTTTAGCAATTTTAGTGTCTGAAATTGTAAAAAATCACAAAAATTTGCTCACAAAATTACTTGACACAAAAATCGGATGGGGGCGTCGGAGGGGGTCTGGGCTAAGTCAGGTGAGGTGGGGGGCAGACCCCAAGACCCCTTGTTACAAGTAACATTGGAATCGTAAACAATGCTTCCCAGAAGAAAAGGGTGGATATGCCGTTGGAGGTGTCTCCCTATTGAAGTCAGTGGCGAGGGGTAGAGGTTCAACTACAGCAAAACACCGTTGTTTTACCGACTATTTTCTAGCCTGAAGTTTTAAAAATAGCACAAAAATGGCCGAAAAATTGCGATGCAGAAAATTGGGAGTTGTGTTGGGGTGGGGCCAATCTGGGGGTTTGGCCAAAGTCCCCAAAGCCCTTTTACATGTTTCGTATTGGGGTATTGTTGGCGTTTTCCGCTATTGTGTCATCTCTTGTAACACAAATGACCAATAAGAACGAGAAATTGACGGGAAACGGCAATCAATCAATCTCTGACATGCAGAACGCGACCGGACGGGAGTGGAGAATCGGGAGCAAACTACGTAAGGAATCGGCAGTCCTATCTATCGTGTTTGTTCAAGACCTCGACACATTAGTTTAAATCAAGGGCCATTCTTTTTGCCACTGATCTCTGCGCAATCGGGGGCGATGCGAGTTGGGATAACGGCCGGAGGTCAATCAAATCGACGACCCGAAAATTAGGTCGCTCAAAGGTCACTGGGCATCTAGGTTGCAGGAACACTTAATTGCTACTTAAACCGGCGTTCTAAACTCCTTCCCATACCATCCACACCCGTTCTGTCCGCGTCACCCCGCCACCGGTGTCCAGAGCGCAGCTCTCTCTAGGCTAAGATGATCAAGTTGTTGGCTCTTGCCTCGCTGCTGGCCTTGGCCGCAGCCATCCCCATCGACAACGGAGTGGAAGGAGATCCGGAGATCGAGTGTGGACCTACATCAATCACCATCAACTTCAACACCCAGAATAACTTCGAAGGACACGTCTATGTGAAGGTAGAAAGAACTACGTATCTAGCACGTTTTGAGGGTGCAAATCTAACTTGTGTAGGTTACCCAAATTGTTGAAAACAGGCAATAAAACTGGTTGCTTACACCTAACCCTCTGCATTTTTTAACTTTCCCATTTCGATCACAGCATGTTCTTCCATTTTTGGCAGCTGAGAACTGAAAAACGTGTTTGGTCTGGGCCACATATTTCAGCTATCCTGAGAACAATTATTTTGCAAAGAAATGAAGTATTTTGCAGAATCTCTATTCGAATGATGCTTGCCGAAATGATGAAGGTGGCCGCCAAGTGGCCGGCATCAGCCTTCCCTTCGACAGCGGCTGCAACGTGGCCAGAACGCGGTCCCTCAACCCGAAAGGAGTGTTCGTCAGTGTGACGGTGGTCATCTCCTTCCATCCTCAGTTCATCACCAAGGTGGACCGCGCCTACACCATCCAGTGCTTCTACATGGAGGCCGACAAGACCGTCAGCACCGACATTGAAGTCAGGTAAACACTCTGCTGCAGTAAATTGAATGTAAACTCAGCTTTGCGTTTCATCCAATTTTCTGTTCTTTGTTTTCAGCATGATCACAACAGAATTTCAAACGCAGGTGGTTCCTATGCCCATCTGCCGTTATGAAATCTTGGATGGTGGACCAAACGGCGAACCAGTCCAATATGCCATCATTGGACAGCAAGTCTACCACAAATGGACCTGTGACACTGAGACTGGTGAGCTGTTTGTAGGCTACTTTCTCAATCTACGGGTAACATTCAACCAATGACATTGCAGTGGACACCTTCTGCATGTGGGTCTACTCATGCTTCGTGGATGACGGCAACGGCGACCGCGTAGAGCTGCTCACTGAAGATGGCTGCGCTCTGGACAAGTACCTGCTCAACAACCTCGAGTACCCCACCGACCTGATGGGTGGAGTGGAAGCTCACGTCTTCAAATATGCTGACCGACCTCAGCTCTTCTTCCAGTGCCAGATCAGAATCGTTGTCAAGGTATGGACAAGGGTCTATATACTTTCGGCAAGATGAAGATGGGTATTTGCAGGAGCCGAATGAGGTCTGTCCACGACCTCAGTGCTCTGAGCCCCCAGGCAGAGGAGGCGGTCGCAGACGACGAGCCACCCAGAAATTCTTGGAAGCCGCTGGCATCACAGATGTGCGCACCAACCTCAACACTCTGGACATTGACGACAATGTATTCATTTGTCTGGCTTTGCTTGTCTTCTGACAGAACAGAGTTTCAGGTGCAAGCGCTGCCGAGTCAGTTGAGTCACCGCGCCCCCGCCCCCCACTTCCTGCACACTCCCATCAGAATCGGTCAACAGGAAGGCGTCTGCATGTCCTCTCTCTCCTTCTCACTGGTGCTCGTCTTCACCGTGGCTCTGATCGGCGCCGTGGTCACCATTGCCAGTTGCGTCTTTTTCCGAAGGGAGAAATAAACTGCGCAACACTGAAGACATTCTGTGCAACCGTAGATGTAGAGTTTCGTTTGGACATGGAATCCGACAGTGGTGAAACGGGTGGATGCATGTGCAACGAACTGTAGAAGAACTAGTCAATCGATACCAATCTCAGCGTTTGTATATCTCTAGTTAGTTTTACGGGATCATTTACTAGGTGTATGCAAATTTCTGTGGAACGGAACATTTGTACTATGCCCGATTAGAGTTAGTCTTGTAGGCTTTACTGTGCCAGCGCCAATAAAGCAAGCAATCTTATCACTGGAAACTGACAAACGCACAGTGGTCGGGGCCAAGCCCCCTGCAAAATCGGCACAACTTTCCCCTGACACTTTGTAGCCCAGACACAACCTTATCGCATAGGAGACACTTGGTGGGGCCATGCTTCCGATGGACCGAATGCTCAGTGCAAAGTTTGGCGCTGAAGTCACCAAACAGTCCGCACAAGAAACACTGGCGCGCCGCTTTGGTTGGGTCCATGCAAAACGGACACAAAACCACATCTGCACTCCTGTCTGGCTGACCTATTATGGCATTGCACTTTATGTCCTGAAATTGCTTGGTTTACTGCTTCCAACCATGTGTGAGAATCTACCGCAAAGAATTGCTGCTTGTCGTTAGGGTTCAGGACCAGACTTCGCTTGTCTTTCAGCAAGAACAGTGTGGCTTCCTTGAGTCGACTTGCCCTGATCAGGTGGTAGGGAAGACTGAATCGAACTGTTCTCGGATCACTGCATATTTTGTCGAAGAAGAAGGCCAGTCTGTTGTGGTAGACATGCAGTTTGGACTGACTCTTCAGCAAATTTCCTTTGACTACCTGCAGATAGACAGGGTGTCCCGTTTATCTATCATCGGTTTCGTCTTGCGCTAAGGTTGTGTTTGTTATTGAAGTGCAGTGAAGTGCAGTGCAGTGCAGTGCAGTGCAGTGCAGTGCAGTGCAGTGCAGTGCAGTGCAGTGCAGTGCAGTGCAGTGCAGTGCAGTGCAGTGCAGTGCAGTGCAGTGCAGTGCAGTGCAGTGCAGTGCAGTGCAGTGCAGTGCAGTGCAGTGCAGTGCAGTGCAGTGCAGTGCAGTGCAGTGCAGTGCAGTGCAGTGCAGTGCAGTGCAGTGCAGTGCAGTGCAGTGCAGTGCAGTGCAGTGCAGTGCAGTGCAGTGCAGTGCAGTGCAGTGCAGTGCAGTGCAGTGCAGTGCAGTGCAGTGCAGTGCAGTGCAGTGCAGTGCAGTGCAGTGTGCAACTATCACAGTTTCATGAACTCCTGGTGCGTCTGCAGTTCAGAGTTCAGTTTAGTACCTGGTGCACAGTGTGGTTAGCCAGTTGAACGAGCGAGTTGGCCAAGATCCTCACAAAGCTGGCAATAGCAATTCTTGTTTTGCTCCAGACCAGCGGTGCCACAGGCTCCTGCTTAGCCAAATTGCCAAGCAATTTGCACATGTCTGACTCTGGAATACCAGCCTTGCTACAAGCCAACAGACACAACACATCCTCTGTGCGCTGCAGACTGTCATCCTGTTTCACGATCCTGGTCATCACCTGCCAGATCAGCTGCGGCAAGGCAGCCGGCAGACTTTCGATTCTGTCGTTGAGCTTGCGGAAGTCACCGAACAGACGAATCTCTTCGACAGCGAATCTCAGCCAATCGGGCGATCGCTCGTGCCTGAGTAATTGAGTAACTTGGCTATCATCCAAGTGTTTACCAAACTGGGACAGGTAGTGCTCGGTCAGCTGAGTTTGGTCGACTTTGCTCAGAGGCAAAAGTGTCAGCGCGGCCGTTCCGGTACGTTCAATGCGGTATTTGGTTGGAAGACTGTCTGCATTGCAAGAAACTATGCAAGTGACGTTTGGTGGCCAAGTTGTGGGCAGCCAGTTTAGATGACTTTGGGCAGATTCTGTGTCCAGCTAAAATTTTGGCTTTCTCATGATTTTGCACCGGACTATGGACCCGCCGGGCAGATTCTGTGTCCAAAGGCTTTATGAAATTTCGGCTATTCTGCATGATTTTGCACACAGTTTGTAAAAATGGAATTTTTACATATATCGTGGTACCACTTCCATATACACATATGAATTGGGCCACCTGAAAGTTGGATCAAAGTGGCATAGCATGGTACAATCTGTTCATTACCAAAATCTTTGATTTTACTTTGAGGGCAAATATCTCAGGAACCAAGCTGAGTATCTCAATGAAAATTGCACCACAATCTGTCATTAATTTATTTGTCTTTCATTCCCAAAAAATCGGTTCAAATTTAAGGTTGCTACGGCAAAAAATCTGCTCGTCGGTTTTGTTTTTTGTTTTTTTTCCTGTATATCTGGGGAATTGACAAGATTAATTACCTCGTCCAGGCCATCCAACACAATCAAGACATCCTTTCTGAGCCGTTCCAATAGTTTCATTCCATTATCTAGAAATAGTCTGGCAGACGAGTCCAGCCCATCCTTCTCTGAGAACTGAACTCCAGTAAAAGCTAACAAACGCTTGAGCACGTGAAGACAGGAGGAGCTAGTAGGAGAAGCGTTGGTAAAATGGAAGAACAGGTGGAAGTGCTTGGCTTGCTGATTGCAAAAACGAGCTAACAAGGCACTCTTGCCTATGCCGGGAGGGCCGGTCACCAATAAAGTTGGATTGTCGTTGTTGTCTTGCGGATTTTCGACGGGCAACTTTTGAAGCGCTTCGTGAAGATCTCCCTCGACAAAGGAACGCAGAATTTTTAGTTCCTCAGACCGGCCGACAAAGCCAGCAGTTAGCTGGACGAGATTGTACCGCTGAATTTGGTGGTCTGAGTTGCTCTCTGCCGACTTGGAGGCTTCCGAAACAGTGTGCAGCTTTCGTATGGCATTCTTCAAATGCTCCGTCACTATGTTGGCGAATTCAGAGTTCGGAATCTCGAATTTAACCTGAAAACCGACATTGCGTCTTTTCTGGGACGCATTCGTAAAAGCTCTTTAATTACCCTTCTTCCCTCCAATCTTTTAATAGGGCCTTCACCAGTGTTTCAAGAATTTATTTATCTTTCATTTAAAGCAGGATTCATTCAAATCGCCTCTTCAATTGCTGTAAAAATCTGCTGGGTTGTTTTTTTTTGACGCACCCTGTAGTATGTAAAGCAGACGGTAATGGCAGATAGGAACAAAGGGGCTGAGGGGTTGATCCCCCGAAAAGTGCAATTTTTAGCGACTTTGGAGTGGCTTTTAGTGCTACCTGAAGCTGCAATGCAGGCACCATTTCTTTTTCCACGAGTCTTTCTCTGTGTTCTGGAGGTACTCGTTCTAGAGCCGTCGAATCTCTGACAAAGAAAAGAGCATTGGTGTTTGGTTGTTGTCTCCGAAGTGCAGCGAATACTATTTCCATATGAGTGATGGACACATTCGGTACCCAGTGGTACTTGTCCAGCAATTCTTCACTTAGATCCGATTCCAATGGAATCCATCCGTATCTAAATTGGCAACTTAAACATATGCTACGTACGTGCGCACATGGCCCGAAAAATGGATTTAGAGGGGTAAAAATCTGGGTAGAGAACTATCTACATACAATACAGTACGTGGTTTTGGGGCATCGCGACTGTTTTGGGTATGTGGGGTTCTGTCACAACCATACGTAACAGGGGCGTCTGGTGGGGGTCTGCCCCGCACCCGACATAGGCCAGACCCCCCCGGATCGGGACCCCCCGAGACGATTTTTCCGACCCCCTCCGATTTTTCTGGCAAGTAATTTTTGAAGCAAATTTTTGGGATTTTTTGCAATTTCAGACACAAAAATTGGCAAAATCGCCTGTAAAAAGCACTTTTTAGCGGTATTTCAGCGCAAATTAGCGATTTTTGACGATTTTTCAGCGAAAAATTGCGATTTTTTCGATTTTTGAACGTTTTTTAGTTCCCAAACCCCCTCCCAAAATTTGGGCTCAGACCCCCCCGGCCGGCGCCAGACCCACCAACCCCTCCGGCTTCGGCGGATGACCTGTTACATGTATGGCCACAACCAAAGGCGTAGGCCAGAACTTGCAACCGGCTGTCAAATTTTGAAGGGCCTGGTCTGCTCGCTGCCCGGGCAGGGCAAGAAAATGTACAAAATTACCTGTAAAAGGCATTCTGAGCATTCAATAGACAGTCTTAGAACATATTTTTCTCACTACTTTTTGTCCCGGTTTTTCCCGATATTCTCATTTCCCGGTAATCCCGGTTCTCCCGAATCCCGGTATTCCACTCCCGGTTGCATCACTACCCTGCACCCCTGCGTACGCTACTGGTTGGTTACTGACCGTTGTCCAATAAGACTGATGAAGAGGGGATGTCCATTCGAGTGTCTGGAGCAACGTTCCAGTTCGTTCATACCAGGGATGTGAGGTGGGAAAAAAAAAATTTTTTTTAAGGTTTTTTTGGGGAAAAAAAAAAAAAATTTTTTTTTTTTAAAAAAAAAAGAAAAAAATTTGGTTTTGTTTTTAGGAGTTCATACAAATCGATATGGTGTCCTGCTCAGTTGTATCTTTAGGCACGCCCCAACGTAAATCGATTTCCACCAACGACAAGCCAGACTCGGCGCACCAAGACCTGAGTTCAGGGAAGACCTGAACTTTAGGCACGTTTAAAATATGGATATACATAAAGAAACTCTACTTTTTGAGTGAGAACATTTCTCTCTGAGTCCATGTCGACAAACGTTGACGACACGAACACCATCACCGCTCTGGGCAGTTCTCTTTCGGCCGGAGCGCCCTTTTGTTTTCTGCTTTCAATCAGTTTCCAGCAGTCGTCCACGATTTCCTGAGTTCGTGCCTCAGTCTTAACCAGCGAGGTGTCCACAAAGCCCACGGTTCTATGTGCCGTTGCACTCATACTACCTACCGAGTTGACATTGAAGGAGGGAAATAAAGCGGGGCGCTTAGATGACGTGCAAAGGCCCATGTCGGCCGGCCGCCGCCGCGTCCTTAGCAACCAAATTGGCTGACATAACAAACACAACATTATTGTCCAATGGCTTAATAAGGCATTTTAAGCTGAATGAATATTGTAGCCACCGATTGATGTTTGTCACGCAGTTACATACATGTAACAGGGGGGATCTGGGGGGTCTGCCCCCCACCCGACTTAGGCCAGACCCCCCCAGATGGGACCCCCCCTCCGATTTTTCTGGCAAGTAAATTTTTGAGCAAATTTTTGCAATTTTTTACAATTTCAGACACAAAAATTGCCAAAATCGCCTGCAAAACAGCACTTTTTAGCTGTATTTCAGCCCAAATTGGCGTTTTTGGCGATTTTTAGCCCAAAAATTGCGATTTTTTCTATTTTTGAGCGTTTTTTTGGTGCCCACCCCCTCCCCCAAAATTTTGGCTCAGACCCCCCCCCGGCCGGCGCCAGACCCCCCCAACCCCCCTCCCCCATCGGCGGATGACCTGTTACATGTATGCGCAGTTATGTAAACCTTTCGGAAATTTCCTACACGTAGTGTTGTTATGACTACTATTCTGAGAATTTCTAGCGGATAGCAGATGACGGAAAGCGTCTAATCCATGCTTGGAATAGTTTTCAACTAACCAAAAAATGCGGTTGTTCCATTTTATTTTACAGTACAGTCAAAAAAATTTTTGTGAAAATAAAACAGAAATTATATTTCAGCACAGCGTACATATAATTTGCCAAATTCGTCTAAAAGCTGCCCTGAAGTCAAACAACTGATGATACCACCTTCATCAATGCGTGTTTTTGCCTTTTTTTTATTAAGGCGGAATTTATTATGACTCTTTTCCCCCACTGCGTAAATAAACATATTGACGTTTTCAAAGCACCATGTGCATAGTAATTCTTGGATTCAAGCTTAAACTAGGTTTATGTATCCAGAAGACTGAGCACAGAATGCACATAACAGTCTAGATTTTTATTAATAAACACTGCACTCGTTTATGAACGGATTCCGGATAGGGAAAAGGGCCATCTTCCGTTTTCCACTGAGTTAGAACCTGTCTATTAAACCGTTAGAACACTGAGAACCGTCGTTTATTAATACTGTAGTGGATATGGTATTCGTCGTGATTCATAATGCATAAGCGGTCTGACTTCCGATTGTTTGGCAGATTATAGTCAAAGTCAAAGTCATGTTAATACTTTTTTTGCGATAACGCCACTGACTCATAGTCATAAAAATTTCAGCAATCTTTTAAGAATTTATTTATCTTTCATTTAAAAAAGCATCATTCAAATCTGTTGAGTTTTGCGGTTGCTACAGCAAAAAATCTGCTGGCTTGTTTTTTTGACGGACCTATAATCCGGGGGGCACGAGATTCTATATAAAAGTTTCATCCGGGGGGGATGAGTTTGAAGGGGAATGAAATTCTACGCTACACTCGTTACAAAAAATTCTCACAGCGTCACACAGTCAGTCAGTTCAGTTCCCGATTCTTTTTGTCTTTCCAATCTGTGCGGCAATAAATCATTTGACGTGGCCAGCGACCTGTCAGCTGGGTCTCTCGTCAACTGTCGGGCGGTGTTCCGCAAACATGATAGACCGGTTCTAAACTGACTTAAACTTTTGCAAAATAAAACAACCTCTGCTCAACAGTCTGCCAGAGAGTGGTGATTTAAACGATGCGCGAGTTATTTTCATTACTACCCGCTTTCCTTATATTCCTTGTCGGCGCCGAAGCTGGCAAGCGCGGTCTGGGTCGGTTCCAGTGCGGAACCAACAAGGTCTTGGCCATCTACGATCAAGAACTGCCCTACGCCGTACACATCAAATGCGCTCAAGCGCCAGTCTGCGGAGAGAAAATAGTAATCCACATAGTAACACTGGATTTCCGAGATAATTTTGCTTCTTTTAGTCGTGTGCTAAAGGTGCCTGCACGCAAGAAGGACTCAGTTTTCTACAGTCGGTCCACGAACACAAGAAATACGATGGGTAATTTTTGTTTCAGCTTCTAACATGCAAATCGACGGTTCCCAGTCTTTCGCTCCCCAGTGGAAAACCGACTTTCGATTTGCTTCGATACGCCTGAATCTCGCAAATACAGGAGAATAGTTGTCAATTTTATCAAATTTTTCTGTCGGGCAAAGCCTAATTTCTTACAGCCTAGCCGAAGAGTGCTGTACCTACGCGCCAGAGCCGGAAGACTATGTAGAAACTGCTTGTATGAGTTTTGAACTGACCGACAAGTCGCACCGAAGTCGGATTAAGCCCTTGAACGACGATGAGCAGGACTTCTTGGGAGACATGGAAGAGCCGGAAGAGGAAGACCCTGATGGCGAATTGAACAGACGAAAGCGAAGCTTGGAGGAAGCCTTGACAGTCGGACTTCTGAGTCGAGCCAAACGAGGTAGCTTAAATTTACCAAGACCGGTTCAAAAATGCATACTCGCTTTCAGGCGCTTACCGGCACGGAAAGTCAAAGCTGTATCGGCACAAGGTGCGCCTGTCGGGGGAGCCGAGTTTCTTCGTCAACCACATCGAGCGCATCAGGTGGGGTGCCCGATCAATGTTTCACTATTTTTTCGTCATTTTTAGAATTGGATACTTGGTGAGTGTGTGTAAGGTGCAATGCGAAGAAACCACCACCACCAGCACCACAACCACCTCCACCCAAAGTCCGCCGACCGAAAAGCCGAGCTACGAGGATGAAGATCCGGATGAAGAGCCTGAGCCAGACTTTGATCCTCCAGACGCACCACCAGAGGGAGACGCTGAACCTCCGCGTTCTAGAATAAGTAACAATAATAATGCTTACCTAATTAGTGCAACTAATTGATTAATTTCAGTCGAAGTCAACGTCGGCAATCTGCCTGGCGCCCCAGCTGTCGGAGCCGCTGCTTGCTTTGCTGCCGATTCTACAGTGCAAACCCGTCAGGGACCGAAACGAATCGACCAACTCAACTCAAATGATGAGGTGGGCTTGTTGAAAGCATTTGTTTAAAGCAGTCAGGCACTTCCCGGAACTCTATAATAAGTTTTCCCTGGCCAGTGCGATTGAACTTTAAGCATTTTTTCTAATTTCTGACGCGAAAATTGCCACAAAACAGTTGTTTTTAGCTTTATACATATTTGTGCTCAGACCCCGAAATCCCCTCCCACTTTGGTGGTTGACCAGTTATGATACATACCTACGTAGTACAGGTGTTATACTCACACGCCCGGATGTAGGAGTACGATATACAGTAAGTGGTTTAGTACTTGTCTACTAAAAGTGCGACTTTGCAGGTGTTGGTGTCGTCAGCAGGTTACCAGCCGATTGACCTGTGGTACCATCGCAATGCGGATCAAGTGAACCAGTTCGTTGAGATCAGAATTGAAAGCTCTCTCAAACCCCTCACTCTCTCTCCTACTCACCTATTGCCCCTGGTGTCCTGCGAGGAGACAAATCTGGATGCCCTCATGCACAAACACAGCCGCTTTGCATCTAAAGCCAGGGTCGGTCAGTGCGTTCTGTCGGTGCAGGAAGACAGTGTGAGGCTGGAGCCGATCACACATGTTCAGTTGGTTTCGAAACAAGGCATCTACTCTCCAATCACCTCCGAAGGCTCGTTGGTTGTAGATGGGGTTCATGTGAGCTGTTTCAGTAGCTTCGAGAACCACCAGCTTCAGTTGAGCATGCACAGCGTGCTGATGAAGATCTACAAGCTGTTCAGATTCACGCAGTCCTCAGAAACTGTAGACATTCCGCTGCCACTCAAGCTTGTGATGCAGATTGCTAATCTAATTGTTCCTGAGAGTCTGTTCTGAGTTGTTTCTTTGTTTTACTATGTGTTATTATGTATTTTGTTCTTTCTTCCGGGTATCTTACAAGTAGATAAAGCGGTCTTGGCAACTGTGGAATGTGCGTACGTGACATGACAAACAAAGAAAAGTTGTATGCTGATCAAAAGGTAAGGCGCACCCAGTCTAACAGGATGATACAGTCCACAACGCGTTCTAGAATGTCAATTGATGTTAAATACATCAGTCATCATCATCAAATTAAGTTTAGGTCTAAGGTTTTCAAGTTCTGCACAATCAATCATTTAGGAAACGATTGCTTGAAGAACTTCAAAAACAGGAAAAATAAATCTGCAAATGAAACTGGTCTTGGCTGTCAGTGGTAAAGTGATCAAGGTGATGAACACCGTTACGATTGGGTGTTACGTAGAAGCAGTGATCTATGAACCAGTTTGGCGTGCCAGCCGGCCCGTTTTTGGCCGTCAATCGTGTCTGATTTCTACATATCGAGCGTCTGAACTTGCAGTTTACTGTAAGTGCCGTTCTTCTACTAAGCTCATCGTAGACTGAATGTTTAGCAGAAAGAAAGAATGCATCTGGTCTGGGTCACCATTGCGTGTCTGCTCTTCTCAAGTGCCTTCGTTCCAAGCCAGGCCTGCAAGGGGATGGAGGGAGCGCAAGCGCCTGAAGTCGTTGTCGATTCGGGTTCACCTGCAGTGGATGATGGTGCACCAGTGATCGTGGACAACAAGCGCAAGAAACGAAGTGCCCATGAGCCATGACGAAAAATTGCTGAACCTAAGATTGTTTACAAATGGCTTTTGTCTACGGGTCTCTGTAAAAGTTTATTTGACAGAGTGCTTTGGTTTGGGTGATTAGTTTTACTTTGTTTAATGATTAATTGGTTGTTCAGTTCTCATAAATGTTCTTGTTCAAAACTACAATTCAGTTATGCATACCCTTCCAAAGTCAAGGCAAAGTTATACTGCTATACTTTAAGCTCTAAGTTAAGCCTCAGCACAAGTAGTGGGCAGGGCACGCAGAACATTCAGGCACTTAATGCTGTTTATGCTACTGGTACCATAATTGCTATCGATGTGTAACTGCGTGACTGCAGAATCAATAGTACATACATATGTAACTATGTACTGTGGTGCTATGTACAGTAATCGGGTAATCTACAACGTGCAAATCTGCTGAATTTTTTTAGTTTTTCAATGTTTTCGCAAAACAGAACCAGGGCGCGTCATCACTTTACACATGCCATTGCTGTTGTCCTTGCCGATGTCAGTTACGTAGCGCGTCGCAGAACGCGGAACCTGTCAGCCAATGAGCTCTTCTGATAAACGGTCGGTCGGCAGAGAGAACCGGTTTTAAAAAATCTATCTCCCTTTCTCTGCTGTCAGATCACAACACATGAGATCTCTTTAAAGTAAGTGCGGTCGGTCGGTCGACTTTCAAGGAAGTCTTCGGCTGGCCAGTGGCAGTCGCTCTCTCGGCAGTTCATTCAGTTGAAATAATTGCAGACATGCGCGCAATTCTACTACTCGCTCCTATCCTTCTGCTAGCCATCACGCACTGGTCAAGTGTCGATGGTCGTAGCTGGGTTACCAAGGCTAAGAAGAGCTTCAAGGTGCGTTGTGAGAAAGATGAGGCTGTGGCGGCGTTGGGAATGAAAAAGCTGAAGAAGTCTAGAGATGTCCGTATGATTGTCAGATGTAGAAAGATGGTGTCACCGCAGGATACCAAGAAAGGAGTGAAACCGGTGACTGAGTAGTATTTTTACAGATTTAATCCAATGTTTCTTTCTTTCTTCAGGCGTTTGGTCTCACTCGGTTGACCAAATACGTCCGTCTGGGTAGCAAGTCCAACGCCACGAACGTCCGGAAATCCTGTCAAGGTGGAGAATATGTTGTCGGTATAGATGGCATCTGGCGCAAGAATAGACGATAGTAAGTCTTGCCTGAGCGTTTGAGTAGAAATGACCTGGAGGGCTTAGCTGGTTCACCTAATCGCTATGTAGTTAGTCACTAAGCAGTTTTCATCCTCTGTAGCATTCGCTTCAAATGCCGCTCAATCAAGGCAAAGAGACAGAAACGATCCGAAGCTGTCATCAGTGAAGGCGCCTGTAACTCAGTCTCAATAAGCATCTCCGCCTCGATCAGCTACCTGCAGGGTCCAATCAAAGCTCCCCTGAAACTCGGCTATCCTCAGTCATGTCTCGGTGCCATTCACCTGGACTCGTTGCAGATTTCATCCCGTGTGTGTTTCTTTGAAGTCGACGGAGTTGACTATAATGAAGGTATACGAAGAACTGTGTTTCAGAGATCATGAAAGTGGTTTTATTCTAGAATATGAGGAACTGAAGGCGCAGGTTGACGAGGCGCTCCAGTGCAGCTGCACCAGCTGCGACAAATCCTGTAGTGTGCAGTGTCAAGCAGAGCAGACTCCAGAGTCAGGCGGTAAGCTTTCTCTTGGTGCCGCCAACACTATTTCCAACTATAGCACTTTATAGAGTCATCAGAGTCTTCAGAGTCTTCAGAGTCTTCAGAATCGCAGTCAAGTGAGGGCTCTGAACAGCAAGAAGAGAGTGATGGACTAGAGTCTCTTGATGAGCCAGATGACGGTTGCACCCCTGGAGAAGTAAAAGAGAAGTACTTCGATGAAATCAAGTGTGGTCTTGGTTGCACGTTGCGATGCGCCGTTTGGAAGCCGGGTACCTTATTTGGAAAAGGCAAAGCTGACTGCAAGGCCAGGGAAGAGGGAGGAGAGGAAGTGTGCTACTGCGAATTTGGTACTGTATAGGCTGTCTGGAAACTGTCACCTATGCTGGTTTCAATGCATTTTAGATGCTTTGAGTGGATTGGGAGGTGAAGGTAGGTGTGCTCTGGGAGACGCCGTTGTAGAAGGAAGCAATTCATTTGGTGACGAAGGTAAGAAGCAGCGTTTTGAGACTTCAAAAATGAATAAAGCGTTTAGCTGGTGGTGAAGAAGGGGAGGAGAATGAGGCAGGCGAAGAAGAAGAAGAGCAGTGCTCAGAGGAAAGCTTGCAGGAAATGGAATTGGATGTTGTGCTGATTGTGGATGAATCTTTGAGTGTGGGGCCTGAGAACTATGAAAAAGTATCATCACTAAGTTGAGGTTTAGATACTGAGACTGATCCTTTCAGGGTAAAGCCTTCGCTGCTGGTTTGGCAGGCAAGTTCCCCATCGATGATGGCAAGGCTAGAGTGGCATGCATCCGATACAGTGGCATCCCATACTTTGGAGTCAACCTGGAGTTCAATCTTGATGCTCACAGTTCAAGTGCATCAGCTTCAGCAGCTATCACTGGCATGGCTTATGCAGCAGGCAGGACAGCAACAGGAGAGTATGGCTTCTGCTACTTCTTCTACTTTCAAACAGAATTCAACATTTTTCAGAGCACTCAAAGTAGCTAGCTCACAGGTGCTATCAGGAGCCCGGTCAAGTGCACAGAAATTGGTGATTGTGATGACCGATGGCGTGTGAGTATCTTCGCTTCTGCTCTGCTCAGTTGCTAGTAGTGCTGTTTCAGGACAAACGATGGTGTAGACCCTGCAGTAGCTGCAGCAGAGGTAGCAGCTTCTGGCGCCATTCTTGTTGTGATTGGCATCGGCGGAGGTATCGACCCAGCCGAGTTGGAGAAAATGGCTGGTGACCCATCCATGGTGTTCACTGTAGAGTCATATGATGCACTTTCACTTGAGCTACCATTGGTCTCAAATATGGCAACCAAGATTTGTGAGAAAGGTATGAGGTCGAGCGTGATTTCAGCAGTGCGACAAGGAGAACAATGGCTTTCAGCCAAAGAACTAGCAGCAGCTGGAGGTGGAGCCAACACATGCACAGCAGGTTGTGCTGACTCGGGCACCATGTATATGGTCACCGGTCAATGTGGCGACGATGCCAGGTACCAAAGAGGAGGCAAAACAGATTCACCCACTGTAATCTGTCTTTCAGTTGTGCTGAGATGTGTCTCAGTGGTGTTGGCGAAATGGGCGCTGCCTATGCAGCTGATGGTGGTGCAGCTACTGCACAATGCAGAGACCCTGAATGCGATGGTGGTGGCGGTGAAGAAGAAGAAGAGGAGGAGGAGGAGGAGGAGGAGGATGAAGAGGATGAAGAATCATCTGAATCTGAAGAAAGTGAATCGTCTGAGTCTGAAGAAAGCGAATCATCTGAATCTGAAGAGTCAGAGGAGTCAGAGGAGCCATCAGGAGAGGAACCCTCAGGAGAGGAGCCCTCAGGAGAACCCTCAGGAGAGGAGCCCTCTGGAGAACCATCAGGAGAGGAGCCTTCTGGATCATCAGAATCAGAAGAGTCTGAAGAATCTTCAGAGTCTGAGGAGTCGGAGTCCTCAGAATCGCAGGAACCATCAGGAGAACCATCAGGGGAGGCTTCAGGAGAGGAACCTTCAGGAGGTATGAGGATGCGTTGTTCTGCAAATCTGAGGTGAAAGTTTATGCTTATTTATAGCAGCCGCCAAACGGCGCAGAAAGCGTCAGGCAGATGGAGATGCTCCATCAGGAGAAGTGTCGGGAGAAGAACCTTCAGGAGAAGAGCCATCAGGATCGAGTGAGCAGTCTGAAGAGTCTGAAGAATCTGAATCATCTGAATCATCTGAGGAGTCCGAATCTGAACCATCAGAAGAGTCAGATTCAGAGGAGCCATCAGGAGAGGAGCCATCAGGGGAGGAGCCTTCAGGAGAGGATCCATCAGGAGAACAGCCTTCAGGAGAAGAACCCTCTGGTGGTGAGGATGGTGGTGGTGGTGGAGATGATGGCGCATCTGGTGATGAGCCATCAGGCGAGGAACCCTCGGGTGAGGAGCCTTCAGGAGAGGAACCATCTGGGGGTAGAAAGGCATTCTTGTTTGAAATTGACTAACGGCTACAAATTCTAGAGTCAGAGGAATGCACCAAGACTAAGGAAAAGTGGTACGGCCACGGGCACTGCAAACACGACAGATGCCCAGCCAAGTGTGAAAAGCACTCCCCGGGCGCCGACTACACGGTGACGGCTACTTGCGAAGCCAAAAAAGAGGGCCAGAAAGACAAATGCCACTGCTTATATGGTAGCTTCTTTACTGAAAGATTGATTTTCAGTCATGCATTTCAGAGTCAACGTCGGAGGAGAACTGCGAACAAGAGGGAGAATGCTACTGCGAATATGGTAGGAGGACCTGAGAAGAGTAGAGATGTGCTCAGTGTGATTCCAATATCTTTAGTCAATCCCGACGTGCAGTGTGTGCCTCCAGCAGGAGCAGGAGCAGGAGGAGCAGGAGGCGGAGGAGGAGGAGGCGGCGGTGGTGATGAGGATGACGGCTTGAGTGTAGGAGTGCCAGGTGGGCTTTTATGTAGAGTTTAGCACTTAAACTTTGATTCGTTCTGCAGAGTGCAGCAAAGATCAGTGGTTTGGTGAGGGTCAGTGTAAATCGGCAGTTAAGGGTAAAAATGAACCCGATCCCCAAACCGATGGAACCCCAGAGAATGACTGGGAAGGCGTTGATGAGAAGTGCGTTGAGAAATGCAAAAGCTGGGTTCCTGGCAACAAAGTGGGGCCATCCAGTGTGATCGAGTGTGCTGTGTTCAAGGATGGACAAAAACCAAAGTGCCACTGCGAATACGGTTAGATTTGCTAGAATTAAGCTTTTTTAATGGCATAGAGAACAGAGTGCGAACAGTACCTGGAAAATCCAATGCCTCAATACCTGAGACTCCCAGTACACAATTCTTGTTCAGCTTAGCCAAAACCCCATTTCAAACAACATATTTTGTCTGTCTGTAATCATAGATTGGCTAAAGATCACTTTTTATTTTAGATATTCGGATGTAAAAAAGCTAAATCATCATTTTGTGTTACAGCAAAATCTCCAAGAATCGGCCAGCCTCCATAATTGGGACAATTTTGTGGGCACCCTTAAAATTTCTGTGCTTAATTGTTGCAGACAACTTCCATAAATGGAAAGTAGGATGTCGTAGGGACACCCATGGGCTAGTTTAACCTCCGTAAATGGCACGAATTTCTATTCATAATGACGTCCAATTTATTAGGTTCTACTGTTCGTACTTTAGGAAACTGAAATTATCCTACAAATAAATTCAGTTAAGTTTTTGATTTAATCCGTTTTAATCTAAGTTTCAAATCTCGGTTAATCGTGAAACTCGGTTTTCTTCTGGATTAACATGACTCGTTTACATCACTATCCTCAGGTCATCCCATCAGCCAAGTGATTAATACCAATGCAAGCGTTCTCTGTGTAAAGCAATTTGCTGTTTACAGAGTCAGAGGAGGAAGAGTGCCAGGAAGAAGAGGAAGAGGATTCCGACTCTGATTCCGACTCGTCCGCATCCTCCAGTGACAGTGGAAGTGGCAGCGGAAGTGGCTCAAGCAGTCTGAGAAGAAAGCGGTCAGTGCTGGCCTGGATCTGGCGCAGCAAGCGGCAAGTGGAGGCTGAGGCGGAGGTCGCGTTCGTAGTCGAGTGTCCGGCCGAGGACTGCGGCTGTTCCTGTTCCTGCCCTTCCCCTGCTTCCATCTTCAGACTCAAGAAGTGACTTTGACGTTGATCTTGTTTTACGTGATTTTATTGTTTCATGCCAACTCATTTCATATAATTTGTTTTGTCTTTTACCGTTTTGTACAGCCAGACTCTTTGCGTTGTGTATGGTACCCGTAGTAGCGGTTCAACTTTCACATTAGCCTAAGGTACTACTATCATAGCATAGCATCACCAAACGTTAGTACGCCTCATACTACATGTAACAAGGGGTCCGCCTGCCCCCGCCTGTCACTACTGTTGTTTGTGTATACACATACACATTTACCATACACAAAAATACACATTGTTTTTTCAATGTGTATACACATACACATACACATACACATTGAAAATTCCAATACACATTACCATACACAAACAGTACTCCAAATGTGTATTTTTGTGTATGTGTATTTGATCAGCAAATGTCGACAAAATTTCGAACAGAAACGTGAAATTTCTATGTTTTTGCTGCAATAATAAACACTAGATATCCTCATTTAGCCTTCAAATAGCCTAAGTAACTCGATTTCAAAGCTATCCAAGGTTTCAAGCAGCAGACATTGAGAGATTTGATTTTCCTAGCATTTCAGGCTCAATACCTACCAAAAAATTTGTATTTTCAGTATAATACACATACACAAATATACACAAAAATACACATTGTTTTGTTGAATGTGTATACACAAATTACCATACACATTTGAAGGTAAATGTGTATACACATACACATACACATACTCAAACGGAAAGTCCAATACCAAACAACAGTACCTGTCACTTAGTTAGGGGGCGTGCAAAAATTTCGTAATGGCATGAGGGGGAGGGGGGGTTCGCCAAAAGATTACTATTCATTACGGTGGGGGGAGGGGGGTTGGCGACTTCATTACGTAATTTTTAAAGTGCAGAAATCACTACAGTGGCCATAATTGTAATTGTTTTGATGTTCAGTACATGTACTTGTAGTCTCGATTTGAAGCCATTGGGCTTAAATTTTCTCGATTTCATTTAGATGAACGTTTAGATTAGAGAAGGTAGCTACCGTTTAAGTAAGGGCTTTCCAATTTTTCAAATGCTAATGGCAAGAGTGACCTTTGACAACTTATCAAGAGTTTATAAGGGTATAACACTTATCGACTCGATCTTATACAGGGTTCGTGCGGCTTTTTCCGAGCAAAATTCGCTGAACAAAGTCAAATTTCCCCGACCAATCAGAGTGAGAACATTCTAACAATGGTCAGAATTTTTAAAAATTGGCTCTGAAAAACGCATTTAAACGGTATTCTGAGGGTAAAATTTCAAGTTGTAGTAGTTGTGAAAAGTCAGAAAGGAAAGTTCCATTTTCAAAAGGGTGGTTTGTAAACCTCTAACAGGGCCCTTTGGGCGAGAGAGCATTCTACTGCTATCAATTTTTTCCCTGACTAGACACCAAATTCCCTGACTTTTCGGGTCCCGCACGAACTCTGTTTATGACTATCGATTATCAGTCAAGCAATATTGAAGCGGCCCTAAAATCCAGTATAAAACACTTAGGTTTCATCTTTAACAAAACGCCATCCAATGATGGCTTCTACAGGGTGTCTCAAAAAAAATGATCACATTTCTTTTTACTGCCATTTCCGTAAATTTTGACCAAATAGGCTGAAATTTGGAACATAGGTGCCAAAAGTCGGGCAATTTTATGTGTTAAAGTTTGGTGCACTAGGCTTGACTCAATCCCGAGAAATTTCAAAAAAAGTGAAATATGGTAATTTCAATAGTGAAAGGCGGTCACCGAAAAATGGAAACATTTCCTTTTCCTATATCTTTTCTAATTTTTGACGGAATTGGATGAAATTTGGAGTGTAAACGCAGAAGTTCAGGGTAATTCGTGTGTAAAAAGTTGACGCATGAACTCCAACGCTATCGTTAGAGTTTAGGCGATAATGTAATGTAACGTTTTCTCGGTGACCGGCTTTTGGTATTGAAATTACCAAATTTCACTTTTTTTGAAATTTCTCGAGAATTGGTCAAGCCTAGTGCACCAAATTTTAACACATAAAATTGCCCGAGTTTGGGCACCTATGGTCCACATTTCAGCCTATTTGGTCAAAATTTGCGGAAATGGCAGTGAAAAGAAATGTGATCATTTTTTCGGTGACCGGCTTTCACTATTGATTTAACAAATTTCACTTTTTTTGAAATTTCTCGGGAATGAGTCAAGCCCAGTGCACCAAAATTTAACAGATAAAATTGCCCGAGTTTTGGCACCTATGGTCCAAATTTCAGCCTATTTGGTCAAAATTTGCGGAAATGGCAGTAAAAAGAAATGTGATCATTTTTTTGAGACACCCTGTATGTAAAACTAAGACTATACGTACATGTACATGTACGTAGTTGTAGCTCATCAATAAAGAAAACTAAGAATATTATCAATTGTTACTGTAAACAGATGCTATTTTAATATGAACGTCATTTTATGTAGAATTGAAAGGAAAATTTTCGGCTCTAACTCTTCAAAAAATTGAAATTTCGGGGGGGGGGGGCGGGTAGCCAAATTATTACGTAATTAGGGGAGGGGGTCAAGAAATTATTACGGGCGATTATCAGGGGGGAGGGGGGTCCGAAAATGGGCAAAAATACCATTACGTAATTTTTGCACGCCCCCTTAGGCCAGACGCCCCCCGAGACGATTTTTCGGACCCCTTATTTC
The DNA here is from genome assembly GCA_030248155.1 of Sabatieria punctata. NCBI lineage: Eukaryota > Metazoa > Nematoda > Chromadorea > Araeolaimida > Comesomatidae > Sabatieria > Sabatieria punctata. The sequence continues at coordinate 61,418 of JASANB010004185.1, forward strand.
CTGGCAAGTAATTTTTTAGCAAATCTTACAATTTTTGAAGTTCTTAAATTGTAATTGCTAAAATCGCCTGTTCCCCTAGAATTTGGGCTCAGACCGGCCGGCGCCAGATCCCCAACCCCCTCTAGCATCGGCGGATGACCTGTTTTATGAAGGGTGCTACTACTTACTGTAGGTACTAGGAGCATTACGTTACCTGGCTGGCTCTTGTTTGTACTTATGTGTCAATGCCGGGTTCCTGATAAATGGATTTTCCTTTGACTTCTTTAAACTCAGAGGTTGAGCTGCTTAGAAATTAGAAAAAATCGGAAATAAAGTATGTAGCAGTACCATAGGCATTACGATCACCGGAAGCATGGATCACAGGGATACATGGACACGAAAATTTCTGGTAGGACGCGGCGGCTAAGATTGTGTTGCCTTTGGGTCTGGTGTGAGATCAAGTCAGTGCTGTGCTTGAGTTGGCCAGTAAATGGTGGCCCGGAGGCCGTTCCGGCTGTGGTGGTACCATATATGGTGCCCCTACCTTGAGGCCTACCTTGAGGCCGCACTTGATTTTGAACGTTTTTGGAGATGTTTTCTTTTCGATTACAACTCACAACTACTGTTGTTTAATACCGGATTTTTCAAATGCGTATGCGTATGCGTATGCGTATACGCATTCCAATTACAAATGCGTATGAGTTTGCGTATACGCATTGCAAAAACTAATGCGTATTTTGCGTATTGCGTATGCGTAATGCGTAATCTCAGAAACATTCAGAAATTTCACTGAACAGCTTTTTTGCTCTACAATATGCTGTTTAGGTACTCAACTTTATAATCCAGGTTTTTTGAGACATACTTGAGGCTTGATGATAAATTCCTGACCTCAAAGAATTGCAGTATAGTATCTACAGCATACATGTAACAGGGGTCTGGCTGAGTGTCTGCCCCGATGGGGGCCCCTCCAAGGTATTTTTCCGATCCCCTCCGATTTTGCTGGTAATTTTTTGAGCAAATTTTTGCGATTTTTGCAATTTCAGACACAAAAATTGACAAAATCGTCTGTAAAACAGCACTTTTTAGCTGTACTTCAAGCCAAATTAGCGATTTTTGACGATTTTTTTCTTCAAGTCGCCATTTTTGCGATTTTTGAGCGTTTTTCAGTGCCCAACTCTACTCCCAAAATTCGGGCTCAGACCCCCGGCCGGCGTCAGACCCCTCCCAACCCTCCCGCTCCTTCGGCGATGTGTGTTATGTTTTCAACAAGCAATCAATATGCGCTTTCAGAAACAAAGAACGAGGCTTTGTAGGAACAAAAGTTTGTTTGAATGTTCATTTCAAGAAGAAGTCTAGTAGCGTTCAACCATAATAAACACACAGTGGAAACATAAACAGATAGCTTGAGCATACAACACAACTGATGTCACCCAAAACTGTAGAAATAGAAATTCAAGGATTAGTCGCACGTTTCCTTTTCTGTTAAAACGTCAGCTCTTTTTTAAATATTAGCAAGCAAAACTTAGTTAAAGCTTCAAATTATCTCAGAAAATTCCTGGTACCCTCACCTCACACTAAAAAGATCAAGAATAACCATTTGTTAACAACTGGAAGTATATTATTTGCAAGACATTCAAAAAGGCAGCTGTTTCTAAGACCCAATACGCATTACGCAAAAATATGCAAACTTTTGGCAGAATGCGTAATAATATTGCGTAATGAAATTCAAATGCGTATGCGTGTGCGTATACGCATTCTGAAATGCAATGCGTACTTTGCGTATTGATATGCGTAATGCGTGCGTATACGCATGCAACAGTACTCACAACCCTGCGATCTTTTCCGGCGCTCAACCAACTTCCCAACCCTTCTCTGAACTTTGTAGTTTATTGTTGGCCTCTTACATTGTCTTACGAAAAAATCAGATTCGGCTGATCGAATGCATGTACCCACCACCCATGCCCATGCCTAACTTTTTCACCGTTCTTTCATTTAAAAATTCGGGTTCTTAAAATACTCTTCAGCCACTTTTGGCGCTCTAACTCTTTTGCAACCCCTATAGTGGCATATTTTATTGCAAGAATTTCGTAGAGCTATCACTGCTCTACATTTTGGTTAGTGGAACGTTTGCCTATCAGCTTGCGTTTACGAGAAAATCGAGTTTAATGACAGAAAATCAAGTGCGAAATTGGCCTCAAGGTAGTACCGGTACCATATATGGTACCACCACAGTGCTCGAAGGTAGGTAGGGGTACCATATATGGTGCCGGTACCATATATGGTACCACCACAGTCCCCGAGCGTGGTGGTACCATGTACGGTACTGGTGCCATATATGGTGACGGTGCCATATATGGTACCACTACCCTCGGTACCGGTACCATATATGGTACTGGCACATTATATGGTGTCGGTCGGTACCATAAACGGAGTTAAGTGCCTGACTGTATGTGTGTGTATGTGTATACAGATTTACCTTCAAATGTGTATAGTAATTTGTGTATACACATTCAACAAAACAATATGTATTTTTGTGTATATTTGTGTATGTGTATTGTATAGTGTTTCCGAGTAAATTTATTTTGAAATTTAATAACTATTAAGAGTCAGTCTCTGGGCCAATCGAGTTTCAGTATTCAGACCCAAAAATGAAACTTTGGCGTGGAGGGCTCAAAGTTGGAGGACTAATACGTATGGATAGGTTGTATAACCACCGCAAAGGATATCCCGATTCGACGCTCCACGCTCGAGATGCGGCCTTCTGAAAATCGGTCCGCTTAACTATGGGACCAAAATTTCAAAATCGAATTTCTAGCGCACTAATCAGTATTGGGCCTTAAAAATTGGGGGTTTAGGGTAACTTTTAGAGTACTTTCAGAATCAACGGTCGAATTCCATTTTCAATGAAAAAATATTTTTTCGACCCCCTTTGGAGCCCCCTAGCTCGTCTGGAACCCCCCCTACACCATTTTTTTTATTTCAGAATATTGTAGCGCTATCAATTCCCTACAGTTTGGTATAAGCCACATTTTCTGACCCGTGGAAGAAAGTGGTGAAATATGGCTTCAAATTTGAAAAATCCTCAAATTTTTAGTTTTGAGTAACTAAAAATTTGAGGATTTTTCAAATTTGAAGCCATATTTCACCACTTTCTTCCACGGGTCAGCCAATGTGGCTTATACCAAACTGTAGGGAATTGATAGCGCTACAATATTCTGGAATAAAAAAACGGTGTAGGGGGGTTCCAGACGAGCTAGGGGGCTCCAAAGGGGGTCGAAAAAATATTTTTTCATTGAAAATGGAATTCGACCGTTGATTCTGAAAGTACTCTAAAAGTTACCCTAAACCCCCAATTTTTAAGTCCCAACACTGATTAGTGCGCTAGAAACTTCAGCAGGAAATTTTGGTGCAGTACCAAAACTAAAAATTTGAGGATTTTTCAACTTTGAAGCCATATTTCACCACTTTCTTCCACGGGTCAGCCAATGTGGCTTATACCAAACTGTAGGGAATTGATAGCGCTACGATATTCTGAAATAAAAAAACGGTGTAGGGGGTTCCAGACGAGCTAGGGGGCTCCAAAGGGGGTCGAAAAAAATTTTTTTCATTGAAAATGGAATTCGACCGTTGATTCTGAAAGTACTCTAAAAGTTACCCTAAACCCCCAATTTTTAAGTCCCAACACTGATTAGTGCGCTAGAAACTCCAGCAGGAAATTTTGGTGCAGTACAAAAACTAAAAATTTGTGGATTTTCAACTTTGAAGCCATATTTCACCACTTTCTTCCACGGGTCAGCCAATGTGGCTTATACCAAACTGTAGGGAATTGATAGCGCTACAATATTCTGAAATAAAAAAAACGGTGTAGGGGGGTTCCAGACGAGCTAGGGGGCTCCAAAGGGGGTCGAAAAAATGTTTTTTCATTGAAAATGGAATTCGACCGTTGATTCTGAAAGTACTCTAAAAGTTACCCTATGCCCCCAATTTTTAAGTCCCAACACTGATTATTGCGCTAGAAATTCGATTTTGAAATTTTGGTCCCATAGTTAAGCAGACCGATTTTCAGAAGGCCGTATCTCGAGCGTGGAGCGTCGAATCGGGATATCCTTTGCGGTGGTTATATAACCTATCCATACGTATTAGTCGTCCAACTTTGAACCCTCCACGCCAAAGTTTCATTTTTGGGGTCTGAATATGGCAAAGGACCAAGACTCGATCGGTTCAGAGACTGACTCTTAAATTGCTTGCTCAGCCTTCAGAAGAAAATAACTTGCTATTAATTTGCTTGGTACCCAAATTCTGAAATTTAATTTGATACAAATTTATTATTTGATATGAATTAAATATACAGGGTGGGCCATTTATCTATTCCCAGTTTCATTAGGACATAACTTTTTCCTACACAGACCGATTTTGCTGAAATTTTGTATAGATACACCCTGATACTTCAAGTTTTTACTGTTAAAATTTTAGCGCGTTCTGACATGAAATGTCTGAATAACAGTAAACTTTTCAAAAGTTCGTTATTGCACTGTGAATCATACTCGTAGTACAGAACGAGGCTGGCGTGGAATGGAAGAGGAGCTGCTTTTTATGCAGGATGGGGCGCCTCCCCACTGGGGCCTGGGGGTGTGTGCATGGCTCAACAAGTGGTTCCCAAACCGCTGGATAGGCCGCGGATCCCACAACATGCCCTGGCCACCACGCAGCCCGGACTAAACGCCCTGCGACTTTTTCTTATGGGGCTTTATCAAGTCAAAAGTCTATGCCACGCGACCGGCTGACATTCCAGAACTGAAAGAGCGCATCAGGATGGCCTTTGAAGAGATTACGGTCTAGATGCGGCAGAAGACTATGCTGGAGTACCGACTGAGGCTGGAGAAAGTGATCGAAAAAAGTGGCGGCCACGTGGAGACGCATAACTAGCGACCAGAGTGAAGGATTAATTTTAAATTTTAACTGTAAAAATTTGAAGTGTTAAGACATTTGTATGTAAAATTTTAATAAAATCGATCTGACTGGAAAAAAGTTATGGTTATATGAAACCGGGAATAGATAAATGGCCCACCCTGTATATTTGCTAAAATCAATACTCAATTCCTGAGAAAAGAGCTCAAAACCTGGGTCGAGTCAGCCCAAATTGAGTTGACCTTTCTCCAGATGGTGACAAATGGTCTAGAAATTAGTATTAATAAAGAGCTGATATCTTTGCTATAGGCATGAACAAAGTCATCTTTGGGCTGAACTTGTCGTTTTGTAGCAGACTTTCGTTAGTGAAGCTGCCAAACCTTGCCAAACCAAGAAATTGGGTCATTTTCGACCGAAACTTTGGCTCGCCGTCATTCTGGTGTATTAGGTCGTACATCGATTTCGCTTATATGGCTGGATAGCTCACGAAATTCTGCGTGCAACGCACTACTAAACGCCGCTCTAGCTTTAGGGGTATCAGAACTGTCCATGATTCTAAAAAGATACCGCAAATTTTTTTTCGAAAATTAAAACATGAATAACTCAAAAACGGGGCCGAGCCAAAAAAAAGTGAAAACACCAACGTGTAGAGGGCGACGAGTTCTATCTACAATAGAAGTATGGGCAAAATCCTGAATTTAGAGGAAAAAAATATTTTCGATTTTTTAAAATTTCACTTAAAATCGATGCTATTCATGACAGGGTGAACCGATCAGCCCCAAACTTGGCACGCATAATTAGTATGGTAAGCATAATCTATGCTGAAAATATGAACTAAATCGGTTCAAGTACGCTATTCCAGGAGTGGAAAATGTCAAAAATCACGTTTTTGGCCATAAATACCGCAAGAGGTATCGGAGAGCAAAAATACCGCAGGGGTGGTGTTTTCTACTAAAGACCTATCGATTCATCACATAAAAAGTATAGGTCAAAAAATTTCATGTTCCGCCACCCGCATGGTTTTTTATAAAAAACGGCTCTTAACAATTGGAGGCTTTGGTCTTTGCACTCCGAATACAAAGCGTGCGGTAGTCTACAAAAATATTAGATTCCCCATTCTCACGTCGTAGCCGCAATTCCTTCCGCAAGTCAAAAGCCTTCTTCGCTTGCCGTGGCGTCAGTTCACAACCAACGTAGAGAGATGCGTACTGGGGCCTTGCAGACAGAACTGTTCTTTTTCGTTGCATGATGGCTTCTTTAGTCACTTGGTCTCTCAGTTCCACCACAACCTTACGATTCATGTCCGTACCAACAGTCCGAATGTTCAAAATATTCCGGCAGTCAATAGACAGCTCAGAAAACAGATCGTTGACGAGTGGAGGGATGTCCTTGCTGTCTGTGATCCGAGTGAAAAGTCCGTTAACGACAAGATTTAGGCTGCGCCGCTCACGTTATCGCATCTCTCGTTCCCAGTCGCAAATACGCACCAGCTCTGAGTGCGCTTTGTCGTAGCAAGAGGTCGGATTGGGCACAGGCAAGCCATTTCTGGCAGTTTGCAAGACAGAAGCATAGGTTCTCTTCGTCGCAACAGTTGACAGCTTATCCAGATCGGCTGTGACCTTTTCAAGTTGATCCGTGAGGCACGACACTTTGCTGCAGAGAGCAGAACAGTCATCGTCAGGAGGACCAGAAGCAGTCATGGTAGTCACTGATGGCCAGTCGTCACGATCTATTTCTTTGGAGCCAAGTCTCTCAATCAGGTCGGAGCAGTCTGGGCAATTCAGAGCAATAAAGTTGGCTTTATGTGCAAGACCACAGACCTCATCACAGTACTGGACGGACACTCTCGGTCCCAGCAAAGACTTTCCAAAACATGGCCGACACAGGAATGGTCCCCCGCAGAAGGAGCATCTCACGCATTTTACTGGGCCAGAAAAGATCTTGCAGCCACATTGAATGCAAGTCGACATTAGCGAAAAAGAATTTGCACGGCTTTAAGACAGGAGACAACAGAGGGAAAGACAGCATCCCTGTGTTAAGAGCCAGTCTCTGAACCGATCGAGTTTCAGTATTCAGACCCAAAAATGAAAATTTGGCGTGGAGGGCTCAAAGTTGGAGGACTAATACGTCTTGATAGGTTATGTAACCACCGCAAAGAATTTCCAGATTCGACGCTCCACGCTCGAGATATGGCCTTCTAAAAATCGGCCCGCTTAACTATGGGACCAAAATTTCGATATCGAATTTCTGACTTGCTGATCGGAATTCAGACCAAACAAACGGGGTTTTTGCGTAACTTTTTGAGTAGTTTAAGAATCTTTTACTAAATTTCATTTTTGGAAAAAAATTTTTTTTTTGCTCCCATATCGGGGGGCATAACTCGTCTGGAACCCCCCCTAGACCGTTCTTTTTATTTCAGATTATTGTAGCGCTATATCTTAGCTACACGCCGGTGTAAAACATTACGGGCTACCGGACGGCAAACACTGAAATATTTGCGTTCAAAAATTAAAAATGCCACATTTTGCATGTTTCACTGTGCCCAAAAATTTTCAACTCCATGTTCCAGCTTACTAATTGGAGTTGAATGCTAAAAATTGATGTCTAAGCTGTACTTTTAGAGTAGTTTAAGAAACTTTCATAGAATTTCATTTTTGGAAAAAAAATTTTTTTTCGTCACCCTATCGGGGGGCATAACTCGTCTGGAACCCCCCCTAGACCGTTCTTTTTATTTCAGATTATTGTAGCTCTATATCTTAGCTACACGCCGGTGTAAAACATTACGGGCTGCCGGACGGCAAACACTGAAATATTTGCGTTCAAAGATTAAAAATGCCACATTTTGCACATTATGTACCCCAGTGGAACATGCAAAATGTGGCATTTTTAATCTTTGAACGCAAATATTTCAGTGTTTGCCGTTCGGTAGCCGGTAATGTTTTACACCGGCGTGTAGCTAAGATATAGCGCTACAATAATCTGAAATAAAAAGAACGGTCTAGGGGGGATTCCAGACGAGTTATGCCCCCCGATAGGGGGGCGAAAAAAAATTTTTTTCCAAAAATGAAATTCAATGAAAGATTCTTAAACTACTCAAAAAGTACAGCTTAGACATCAATTTTTAGCATTCAACTCCAATTAGTAAGCTGGAACATGGAGTTGAAAATTTTTGGGCACAGTGAAACATGCAAAATGCGGCATTTTTAATTTTTGAACGCAAATATTTCAGTGTTTGCCGTCCGGCAGCCCGTAATGTTTTACACCGGCGTGTAGCTAAGATATAGCGCTACAATAATCTGAAATAAAAAGAACGGTCTAGGGGGGTTCCAGACGAGTTATGCCCCCCGATAGGGGGGGGGGCGAAAAAAAATTTTTTTTTCCAAAAATGAAATTCAATGAAAGATTCTTAAACTACTCAAAAAAGTACAGCTTAGACATCAATTTTTAGAATTCAAGTCCAATTAGTAAGCTAGAACTTTGAGTTGGAAATTTATGTACCCCAGTGAAACATGCAAAATGTGGCATTTTTAATTTTTGAACGCAAATATTTCAGTGTTTGCCGTCCGGTAGCCGGTAATGTTTTACACCGGCGTGTAGCTAAGATATAGCGCTACAATAATCTGAAATAAAAAGAACGGTCTAGGGGGGTTCCAGACGAGTTATGCCCCCCGATAGGGGGGCGAAAAAAAATTTTTTTTCCAAAAATGAAATTTAGTAAAAGATTCTTAAACTACTCAAAAAGTTACGCAAAAACCCCGTTTGTTAGGTCTGAATTCCGATCAGCAAGTCAGAAATTCGATATCGAAATTTTGGTCCCATAGTTAAGTGGGCCGATTTTTAGAAGGCCATATCTCGAGCGTGGAGCGTCGAATCTGGAAATTCTTTGCAGGTCATTGATGACTTGTCAATATGTTTTAGTTTTCGAACTTTCAGCCCTCTACGCCCAACTTTCAATTTTGGGTCTGAATAGGGCAAAGGGCCAAGACTCGATCGGTTCAGAGACTGACTCTTAAAGGCGGCCAGGCAGAGCGGTTAGACAGGGCCGCTGCACGAGGCCAGCACACGCAGTGTAAAAGCCATCGGAAACACTACAGCCAGCCAATAGGAGGCGAGGCACCGACCGAAAGTTCTAGAAATAATAAAGGTGTAATAAGTAAATTATTCACTATTGACAGACACGGGCTATCATTTCGGTTGAGGGGGTGATAAATTTTCAAATTCTGAGGAGGCTGGCTGGCTGGAGGGGGTAGCGGCGGCTGAGGGGGGTTTGCGAGGATAGTAAGCCAAAAAGTCTGATTTTTCGCTAGAATCAAGGTTGTTTGGCTTATTTTTCATTTAAATAGGTTGAAATAAGTTTTAGCTCATTCACACCTATCCTATAGACATACTTTTATCATGATAATCTTCCAAAACATCCTAAACGGGGTAGCGATGGTCTGAGGGGCGGTAGGTCACAGCCTGAGGCGGGTATATCCCTTCAGCCCCCTTTGTCCATGTCTGTTGTTGACTTAACCTGTGACACCCACGTTTGGTTTTCATTCTAGATAACTGTTGCTTAGCATCCTTGCTAAGTTGGAAGCAAAGCTGAAGGTGCTAGCCGCCAAAATCAGACCTGTTTTAAATATACTAATGTACTTAATTTAATTAAATGTGGTAAGTAAATTATAATTAAATTAAATTTCTCTCAGATGTGGTAAGTAAATTAAAATTTAATTATATTTCTCTGAACATGTCGTAAGTAAATTATAATTTAATTTTATTTATAATAAATTTACTTAGCAACAGTAGTCCAGAACGCAACTGATCGCTAAGCATCGCAACTGTTTCCTAGTCCTAAATAGAAAGAAAGCCAGAAAAGTATCGCTCTTCACCTCTTCATAGATGCTTACAACTTTCGGTTCGATTTGATCCTTCCATAGTGACAGGTTAGCAGCAGAAGCACGAGGAAAAACTGGCGCGCGCGTCCTTTCAAGCATTTCAGCCAATCTGCAGGTAGGAATTAATGAAGAAGGAAGCAGGAGACAGAAGCTAAATAATGAGTGAAGAAGATTATCAGTGCAAGTGCAACCAAATTTCAATTAGTGCCCAATTAGTCCGGCTACCTGTGTTAGCGTTTTGGCGCGGATTTCATGGGCGTAGCTTTTGTTTTTCTTGAGTAAGAGCCGACATGATTTTCGCATTTTCGTTTAAATTTCCCGCCAAAAATTTGAATTTTCGCGGATTGAATCTAAAAGTAAGTCTAAGCTCATCCTAAGGTTCGTTCATCCCGAACCTACGTAGAAACCTAAAACCTGATCACAGTGCTGAATACGTCGAAGCCCTCGGTTCAAAATAAGTGAGGGATAGTGTCACTGTATCGAAATCGGATAATCAGCGCGTCATGCATACGTGAAATGCACGCCGCTTCCCTCACAATTCGACAGCAAAACCTATAGCTTAGCCTGTACAGCCTTTACTGAAGAATTATGGTTTGCGTTCTGGTGTGTCTGTTGTGTTTTTCATTAGTTAGCCTCTTCTCTTGTTGTGTGTATTGTGGTTTACTAGTGATCACATAAAACTTTCTTCAATAATTAGAAACAATCTGAAGAACTGTGTAATAGTACATACTATCAGCTTCATCTTATACTCTGCGAGCTAAATCTATCAAAAATTATTAGTTCTCGCTGACAGTTTTTTTCAGGTTTTTCAGCTGGTCTTGAAAGCGATCTAGCTCCTCGTTAAATTCCGTCATTCTATCATTGAGGAGCGGGTCTGGCCGAAACACTATGTTCCATGACACATCGCGTTCGATTGTGGTATTCCCCGTTGAGACAGCAACTTTAGGCTTACGCTTAGGCTAAAACGCACTGATGCACAGTACAAAAGGGCCAAGGCCAAACTAATTACAGAAGAAAAAAGCATTATGGATAAGAAAAGGACACAATCAGGCAAAAATAAAGCGTAATCGAATAAGAGAGACCTTAGGAGGATGTTGTTGCAGATATCTGGTTGCCTTTCTAGGCGGTCCTCGGTTTCTCCCCACGCAATTTTGTTTGTAAAAATTAATTGACCAGTAAAAATTGCGGGGTGTTTTGCAACTGAAAAAAAACGCTCGATGAGCTATATGAGAGCTGGCTACCTGGATAGTCTTTACCCTCCATGACAATGACATATAATCTCGTTGCGGCCACAGTTCTGAGAGCATCCCAGCCACTGTCCTGGTTTCTGGTGGCAGCTCCACCAACAGGCCTCCGCACAAACGTATCTGACCGGCAACTTTCCGTGTTTCATGCACTCGGAGCCGTGGTAGCGATAACGCCATACTGAAACCATGCATGCAAGGTAGTTAACGCCGTTTATACCACGTTAGGGGACTGTGGTGGTACCCATGGGCATGTGTGCCGGTACCATACGGTACCACTACATGTATGGTACGAAATCTGAACTTAGTGGTACCATACATGGTACCACAGTCCCCGAACGTGGGGGTACCATATATTTTGCCACTAGCCCAGGTACCGGTACCAAGCTACTGGCTGACTGTAGTAGCGTAAGGAAAATGAGAATTGGAAGGTTACTTCCTAGCTCGCGTCTGCACTGCCAATTCATGCTGCGACTGAGATGGTCGAGCTGACGTTGTTCTAAAGCAAAGAGCCGATTGGAAAGAGATTCTCAAATGGGAAGAAAACCTACGGGGAGCCCAGTGCGGACAGCAGGCTTGGCACAAGCCGAGGATACAAAGGAAGACAAGTTCTACTAGCCACGCCATCTTTGCTTGTATAGCCACAAGTAAGGTTTCACAAGAGCTTTTTCCGATAAAACCAAATTCAAAAGCTTTTTGTATATGCGAAACAGTTAGCTACTATCCAAAAGGGACCATGCATCATCGACCACTCTTTTAGTGGGCCGCCTAATACAGTTGACACAGTTTTACTGGAGAAAAGAGAGAACAAAAACATAAAACACGCCTACATTGTATACGTCAATTCGCGGTAATAGTGGTTGTAAAACTGAAATTAAATCAGTATGATTCGACTTCACAAACATTCGAAAATCTCTAAAACATATTGCGACGTGTTGACTAGCAAGCTAACACACTACTGTATCCTTGTTTTAATCTGAATTTATAGTGTCGACTGTATTCTTTTTGAATGAGCAGCACATAAAAAAACATAATTTTTATTTTCTCAAGACTGTGTCGTCAATCTCAGCGCATAAAATTTACGTTTATTCCAATTCCATGTCATTTCCTGAACATTTGAGAACAAAAAGAAAATGTTTCGATTTCTAACGCTATTTGTTTTGCTATTGAAATCACCAAATTTCACTTATTCTTGAATTTCTCGGATTAGGTCATCAAGCCTTGTGCACCAATCTTTAAGACACAAAATTTCCCCTATTTTGGCGCCTACCTAAGTTTCAAATTTCAGCCTAATACGGTCAAAATTTGTAGAAATGCTAGCAATGTGTACATTTTTTAGATACCCTGGTAGTATGTACGTACGGTACGTAGATCGACAGCCATAGTTGAACGGTATTGATCAAACGAAAAATATAACTTCAATCAAGAATTTTCACTGAAATATTTCCTCCCGTCCGATCCGGTTTTGAATTATCGTTTACAGGTTTTATAGGCACATACATTTAATTAAAGACCAATTGGCGGCTTAACAGAACCACCAATTCTCTTCTAAAACCGGCCCCCACCTCTTTTTTCCACTCCAAATCGTGTGATTTATTTGACTCGGAAAGAGAGTGAAACTGAAAAATCAAATCACAGCCTGCAGCCCGGTAATTTGACAGGGCCTACTGAACTTGGCGCTAAAGCCGGGCAGAGTTGAATGACTCGTGCAGATGGGAAATTTTATTACAGAGATCATCATTTGGAAGACAATTTTTCGACTGCCCGACCGAAAACGGAAGTCTAGCGAGTTTGACCTTTGATGGCGCGGTCGCGCCTCCAAATTGCCTTCACACGCGTCTCTCATCCTCCTATGATGACTGTGCCACGATCTGACAGTGTACTGCTGATGTTCTTGAGTGAGTAAAAGTTTCTACTGCAACTAAACTAACAAACACCGTTTTGCTATCGCCTTTATTTATTATTGCGAGGACGGACGGACACGCGCGCGAAAGTGGTCTGCGCACTACTGACCTTATTTGGCGACAGATCTGCCGTTCCTATCTACTGTTACTATCCGTTCGGGACATCCCTGCCACCTGCCTTGTCTCAGCCACTCTCAATCATTATGATACGACTGCTAATTATCCACTCCTTTTTGCTCCTCATTGCTCTTCGTTCAGGTGCGTACATATTTTTGTTTTCCTACTTCAACCTTGTATGTGTCTAGCTTGAAAGTTTTGCAGAAGGGTGGTATTTAGGATAAACTGAATTACTGTTATGCCTAGGGCCTCCTGTTTTCGGTTTAGGTCAACTATCACTTGCCAAACTACGGCTACAGCTTAAACAGGGTTCTTGCGGGACCTGTGAAGTCAGACAGTCATGGAAAAGTCAGGGAATCAGGGAAATGTCAGGGAATTTGGTCAGGGAAAAATTTTATAGCAGCAGAAACATCTCGCCGCCAAATGGTCCTGCCAGGACTTTACACACCACCCTTTTGAATATCTGTCTTCTGACTTTATAAACTACTACTTAAAGCGGAAATTTACCCTCTGAATACCGTTTAAATGCGTTTTACAAAGCCAATTTTTCAACATTTTCTGACATTGGTTGCAGCTTCCTCACCCTGGTTGGTCAGGGAATTTTGACTTTGGTCATGGAAAAGTCTGGGAATTTTGCTATACAAAAGCCGCACGAACCCTGTTAAAAGAAAATCGACTAATGTTGGCTTGGATACAAAATTTCATATCGCCTTTCTGCACATTATTACGAGGCACTTTTTAGCAAAAAAAGTCTAAAAATACCGACTTATTCGGATCAAAATCAACTGCGTGCGCTACAATTGCGACTTTATTACCGATTTCTTTAGCGCACGCGCGAGACACTGCCCTCAAGAATCAGTCTGTCTGCTCTCGTCTCTGTAGTTCGTAGTATTTGTCGATGATTTTGCGAAGGACGCCTGTCCAAAATTGGCGCGACCTTGAATTGGCAGTTTTTGAATAGGAGTAGATTAATTGATCTCAAAACAAAAGCAAACGCCGCCGCCGCAACAATCAATCGCCGAAAATCCGTGCCACTACTGCGTCCTTTCGCACACTTGAGTGTGGCCCGGGTCAGGCTTTGTAGCAGCTCTCTTTCACGCACCTCTTGACTTGACAAAAATGTAACACACAAACCAGACACTCATTTATGTACCTGCTGCTTTTCAAAGGAGTGTTGTGCAATCAACCAAATCCATTTTATACGCTCCAGATCATATACTACATGTAACAGGTCCGCGGGGGTAGGGGTAGGGGTTTTCCATCAGGGGGCCCAAAATTTTAAAACACCTGGAAATGCGTTTTTATCTTTGCGCTCATTTTATTGACTAAAGCATTCAGATCGCGCTTAGAGCTAAAATAAGCAAAAAAAACAGCAGTGGGAACAGCAAATTGGGTTAAGGTCTTAAGCGAATTTTGAGCTAACAACTAATGCTCTCTGAGCCAGTTTGTAGTACTACAGCCTTGTATCTTGGGCCGGGTGTGAGGGGGTTAGCCTTTCTAGCTAGGGGTAACCGCCAAACCCCCTAGTACATGTACATGTATGCTCGAGATTATTTTCTCTTTTAGCTTCAACACTAATGTGTTACGTATGTGGATCGAGCAATCTTCAGTCACCCGAGTGCCTGACGCAATTCCAGTACATGTGCTCAAGTTATGCTAAACAATTCCCGGAAAACGAGAAAATTCTCTGCAGGACTATGCGCCGGAAATCGGAAAATCGTAAGTTTCCAGGCCAAAACCTGTTTTCCTAAGCCTCGACCCGCTAGGCGGGCTGGAATAGGTATCGTTCGGTTTTAAGAGTGCGACAATTAACGTATCCGTCTGACAGTTTTACACATCGTCTTGACCGACCCGGCCGAGTTGACGGGTCACTGCGCAACGGGGATGAGACGACCACCGATCACTATCTGATAGATTACCGCTCAGCTAGACTGAAAACCGTGCGATGTGGTTTTTGTTTTCGCCACCTTTTTTGGCCTCAGTTTGCGCGCAATAACCCAGTTATTTCAATCGAAAAAGTACCAATATTTGGGTTAATTCTAGCCTGTACTATCAAAAACGGTTTTTGCAGAGACTTTCACTCTGCTCAAAGAGTGCATCGCCGCGTCGGATCACCTCAAAACCTTCCCGCAGGGCACAACCGACGGCTGCGACACAGTTTTCGACCGGTCCGGCAGCGACATCGCTTACTGCGTTTGCCAAGGCGACTTTTGCAACCGAAAAACTCTGGCTCAGCAGATGACAGCACGCAGTCAGATTTCCATTCCAATTAGGGCCGCTGTCGACCTGCCTACTAGAGACAGGACCATTGTGGTGCCGGAAGCTAGCTTCTCGGTACGCACTGGAGTTGGCGTCAAACATTCCCAGGAGGACGGCCAAACCGCCGAAAACAAACAGAGAGTGGAGTTCCTGAGAGAAGCGCCTGATCAACCGGCCGAACGCACCGTAGCTACCGGTCAGCTTGTGTTTGTTTGCTTTGAAAAATCTCCTTCCATCTATCTGGGTGGTGTCAGGACGCGTCCGAAAGTAGTAATAGCAGCCAGAAATGTACATGTAGGTTTTCTCAAACACAGCTATGGGCATACATGAGCTGGGGGTGAGGGGGTCGCCGATCAAGACCCCCTCGGTCAGTCATACCCACTCGCTGGCAGGCGCTACATCTCTTCGAAATTTCGGCGACCTTCACCCACTCTTTCTAGGCGGGGAATACCCCTTCCGAAAATCCGGCGACCTTTTTTGGTAAAGCGGTTTTATATGTACTCTCCACCCACCTCCCAAAAGTCGCACCCTCTCCATTTTTTCCGGCCCAGTATGGCCATGTGTAGCTGAGGGGAGTTTGAATTTTTAAATCCAGTGGGCTGGTGGGGGTAGCGACGGTTGAGGAGGACTGAGGGATGGTAAGCCAAAAAGGCAACTGTTTTGGTTGGGTAAAATCAAGGTTTTTTCGGCCTCTACCTGTATTTTACGTTTAACATGCATTTTGCGAGAAAGTCAACTTAGCTATAAGGGAAGGTGTTTAAGCAACTTTTTTTCGCGAATCCGGCTGGTAGCCAAACATGTTAAAATAGATTTCAAACGAACACCAACGGTACATGTTCGAACACCAGCGACCCCCTAGAACCGGAGCTGTACCCCCTCAAAGTTGGGTCGGTAACCCCTTTTCGGCCATTTTCTCGACATTTACTCAAACGATCACCATTCACTCGTTTCTCAACAGTAAGAACAGGCGTGCACATGGTTGGATAGCCCTGACGGTTGCCTTTCAGACGCTGTACACAGCTATTCCTGAACGTACCAGGTTAGCGAGATATTCTCCGAAAACTACGAAATTTAGCGAAATTCCGACTCGATTTTTTTTCGAAAAATTGCTGTAACTTCTGCCATATATGCCGGGTCAAGCTGATTTTTGCTAAAAAGATAACACGCAAAATGCCAAACAAAACTAACCTATTTCGGAGGCAAGTTGTTGGGGTCAGGGGGGGTGTTTTGCAATTTGAAGCCAGTCAAGAAATATTTTTTTGCTCAGAATAAAAAACAAACACACAATTCTGGTGCAGTTTTACCCGCTGATCACGAATATAAACTCGGTTTGGCTGGATTCCTTTTGGTTCGGGAGAAATTTGAATCCAAATCTTCGAGTGGCTGTATTTCTAAAGTGGCACTGCTCATTAGCATGAGCAAGAACCATGCTAGAAAGCAGTTTTTTCTTATGTAGTTTTTGATGCTGAATCCGAAGATATTCATATTTTTTTGTCTACGTTGAGCAGTTCTGAAGATATGGGCATTTTGAGAATTTGCGAACAAAACCGTTGCAGTTGGTATGCAATGGTGGTTTGAAATGTTACTCAATTCTGTCATATGCTAGATACGGAGCCATGGAATTAGCATCACCTAATGCAGTTTTTGCCGCTGATTATGAAAATTACCTCTATTTTTCAATCGGACGGCTTCTGAGTGAGTTACTTAGGCCTGGTGCACTGTCATCCACATTATAAGAAATTTATCAAACAGGTGCGTAAAATAGCAACTGTTATATGCAGGTTTCTTCGCTGATTCAGAATATGACCTTATTTTTGCGCTACAATGACCTTGTCACGAGTTATAGACCTCTAAAGTTACTTCAATATCCATGCTTTCAGGAGTGGTAATCTGGAAATAGATAGTCTGCGCTTTGGCACTTGTGAAGCGAATTATCTATCAAAAATAGTGCATCCGACCTATTTTGAACCGCTGGTTTCAAAAATGACCTTACTTTTGCTCTACAAGCTATTGATTTTAAGATACAACTTTCTGCACTTCTTTCACAAGAATATGACAGAACCTTAAAATGAAAGGCTTGTAGAGCAGAAGTAAGGTCATTTTATAAATCAGCGGTCGAAAATAGTTCGGATACACTATTTTCTGATAGATAATTCGCTTCACAAGTGCCAAAGCGCAGACTATCTATTTCCAGATTACCACTCCTGAAAGCATGGATATTGAAGTAACTTTAGAGGTCTATAACTCGTGTCAAGGTCATTGTAGCGCAAAAATAAGGTCATATTCTGAATCAGCGAAGAAACCTGCATATAACAGTTGCTATTTTACGCACCTGTTTGATAAATTTCTTATAATGTGGATGACAGTGCACCAGGCCTAAGTAACTCACTCAGAAGCCGTCCGATTGAAAAATAGAGGTAATTTTCATAATCAGCGGCAAAAACTGCATTAGGTGATGCTAATTCCATGGCTCCGTATCTAGCATATGACAGAATTGAGCAACATTTCAAACCACCATTGCATACCAACTGCAACGGTTTTGTTCGCAAATTCTCAAAATGCCCATATCTTCAGAACTGCTCAACGTAGATAAAAAAATATGAATATCTTCGGATTCAGCATCAAAAACTACATAAGAAAAACTGCTTTCTAGCATGGTTCTTGCTCATGCTAATGAGCAGTGCCACTTTAGAAATACAGCCACTCGAAGATTTGGATTCAAATTTCTCCTGAACCAAAAGGAATCCAGCCAAACCGAGTTCATATTCGTGATCAGCGGGTAAAACTGCACCAGAATTGTGTGTTTGTTTTTTATTCTGAGCAAAAAAATATTTTTTGACTGGCTTCAAATTGCAAAACACCCCCCCCCTTGAACCCAACAACTTGCCTCCGAAATAGGTTAATTTTGTTTGGCATTTTGCGTTTTATCTTTTTAGCAAAAATCAGCTTGACCCCGCATATATGGCAGAAGTTACAGCGATTTTTCGAAAAAAAATCGAGTCGGAATTTCGCTAAATTTCGTAGTTTTCGGAGAATATCTCGCTAACCTGGTACGTTCAGGAATAGCTGTGTACAGCGTCTGAAAGGCAACCGTCAGGGCTATCCAACCATGTGCACGCCTGTTCTTACTCTTGAGAAACGAGTGAATGGTGATCGTTTGAGTAAATGTCGAGAAAATGGCCGAAAAGGGGTTACCGACCCAACTTTGAGGGGGTACAGCTCCGGTTCTAGGGGGTCGCTGGTGTTCGAACATGCACCGTTGGTGTTCGTTTGACATCTATTTTAACATATTTGGATACCAGCCGAATCCGCGAAAAAAAGTTGCTTGAACATCCTAAGTTGACTTTCTCGCAAAATGCATGTTAAAATTCAAACCGAACTATTTTGAGGTCATTGACACCCTATTTTGGCTTTACGTATTCATCTGTACAAAATTATCTCTTTGAGTATCAGGTTGATCATATTTGATCAACCGGACATTTTCGCCGACTCGGAAGTCTGGACATTCATGGACAAAATGTACCCTACCCAGACAGATTGAAAATCGACGGAAAAAGCGAGCGGACAGCAGACATATGGACGCCGGACAACATCATGGACAGATCGTCCGTCCACCGGACATTCGTGGACAAAATGTACGCTACCTGGACAGATTGAAAATTGACAGAAAAAGCGAGCGGACAGCAGACATACAGTATGGACACCGGACAAGATCACAGACAGATTGTCTGTTGACTGGACAGAAAGTACCTAAACAGACTGCACTCCAGTGTGTACTTCAGACATTTTTGCTTTGTGTTGGACCAGTATTAGGAAATAATGAAAGCAGCAGGACATTTACTTAACACCAAACACGATTACATTGAATGTTTTTCAACTGCATTGCATTGCAACTAAGAAGTAATGATATAAGTACACAACAGACAATCAGCAAACAGTGCCAATGTGTAACAAGGATAGACTTAGAAGACAAAACGACAAGATTAAACGACCAGTATGTATAATCAGTTTCAGTACTGGTGCTGATGGGAAACATAACAGTATATTGGCTATAACCCATCAGATCTAGACACTGTCCGCCAGACAAAGTCCTCAGCCACTTACAGTCCGCATTCAAAGAGAAACTCAGTAATGACTTCTAACGCACGGTTTTTCGGATCCTCAAGCTTCCGTGTCATCAAATGAATAGTCAACTTGTTGGTGCCAAAGGCGCCAACATGTGGTGTTGGTGCAGAGCGGCACCTTACAAACAGTACAAGCTGTCCGTGTCCAGGCCAGTTGCTGATGCACATTGCATCGGTTTCTTCTGTATTCTCCAGGCTGTTTTCAGAGACTTGTCCAAATGCAGGTCTCTAATTCTGAGTGAGGTTCCAATCAGCAGATGACCAGGATCGTTCTCATCAACCGGATGTCTGGCTAAGTGAGCAGCTGAAAGAATGATTGAACAGATGGGGGTCTGGGGGTCTAGGGGGACCCTTAAGGGTCCCTACTGTATGTTACCTCTACAGGCTCAGCAGCTCTACCTATATTCTCTACTGCCAGACGGCTGAGCAGCCATGACTCTGAAAGAAAAAAATTTTTTTAAAGATTAATTGCACTAGCTGCTTAGGATTCATGTTTGTTATCAGTGATGAACAAAACGATATGTCCGGGCAGATACGCGCCTGTCCGGGCAGACACGCGTGTCCAGCTACTGTAGACACAAAAATTTTGTCAAATTTTCTCGCTAGCCTTGGACACTGGGAAACTGAGTTGTCCTGGAGAGATAGATGGCCTTACAAAACCACAGGAGCGGACAACCTGGACAGAACTGCTGGGCTGGAGCCACAAGTCCGGACAGAACACTTGCACTCAGAGGTTTGTCCTGGAGAGATAGATGTCAGGACAAAATCAAAGGAGCGGACAAACCGGACAGAACTGCTGGAGCCACAAGTCCAGACAGAACACTTGCACTCAGAGGTTTGTCCTGGAGAGATAGATGTCAGGACAAAATCAAAGGAGCGAATAACCCGGACAGAACTGCTGGAGCCACAAGTCCGGACAGAACACTTGCACTCAGAGGTTTGTCCTGGAGAGATAGATGTCTGGACAAAATCAAAGGAGCAGACAACCTGGACAGAACTGCTGGAGCCACAAGTCCGGACAGAACACTTGCACTCAGAGGTTTGTCCTGGAGAGATAGATGGCCCATATGATTTGAGCACATTTACTGTTGTTTGGACAGTTTCCAGACACGTTCAGTGGTTCGGACACCTTGCTGAAATGTCTGAGACAAACTGGAAAAATTGACGAAATTTTGGTGTCTGGCCGGGCACTCCTGCGGACACTTGGAGTGATCCTCAAGGAGCTAGTAGAGGTGATTATTTACAATTTAGAACAGGTGTATTTTCATTTTGAAATTTCACTTCAGTTTTAAAACCATCAGGTAAAAGTGAGCTAACAGGAATGAATAACTAGAGTGAAAGAAAAAGAACTTACCATAACAGGCGAGTCTCATTTCTGTTCTAAGGACAACCAGCCAAGAGAAGCCAAAGGACGCAATGCATACACTAACAATCGACCACTAATATTAACAGCTGAACTTTTGCCAATTATCACACAACACCATGTAGTAGTATCCTTTACGTGCCACCACTAACATTGGTTACCTTACCGGTAAAATTGCATGAGAACGTTGTGTAAAACGATTTTTACACAGTGATTTCCAGGTGAAACAACAACAGCAAAGCAAACCACTAGCGCGAAACCTGAACGGAAAAACAGATTTGTTCTAGTCCGCCGATCTGGACATCTCTGTCCGCGGCTGTCCGCCAATCTGGACATCTCTGTCCGCGTCTGTCTGCTTCGATGGACGACTACTCTGTCCGCGTCTGTCCGCATCGATGGACGAAAGTGTCCGCATGATCAAACCGGACACGGATAATCTGTCCGACGCGAATTTTGACAGTTTTGCTGAATGTCCGCATTCGGCAAAATGTCCGTGCGGACAGGCAGAAAATTTTGAAGACTGATACTCAAAGAGGTATGAGAACGTTGTGTAAAACCGATTTTTAGGGTGATTTCCAGGTAAAACAACAAAAGCAAACCACTAGCGTGAAACCTGAACGGCAAAACAGATTTGTTTGTAGTCCGCCAATCTGGACATCTCTGTCCGCCAATCTGGACGTCTCTGTCCGCCAATCTAGACATCTCTGTCCGGCTCTGTCCGCCTCTGTCCGCCAATCCGGACGTCTCTGTCCGCGTCTGTCAGCATCGATGGACGAAAATGTCCGCATGATAAAACCGGACACGGATAATGTGTCCAACGCGAATTTCAACATTTTGCTGCATGTCCGCATTCGGCAAAATGTCCGTGCGGACAGACAGAAAATTTTGAAGACTGATACTCAAAGAGTTATTCCAAAAAATTAAAGACGGCGGTCGGTTAGGAACTGAGGGGCCAACCCCTCAGCCGGTACCGGGTCCGAAAAAAATAGGCTAGGACGGTCACAATTCGGAAATTTTGAGATGGGCCCACCGATTCGAGGACTCGCCATTTTGGTGGGTGGCTCTAGGAAGAAAACACTGCTTCAGGTGGTGGTGAGTTCCCTTGGCCTTGACCAGGTACAGGTACATGCATAAACAGCCTGAATAATACAAAAGCTGTTGCAGAGTGGAGCAAGCCAATCAGACGACCGTCGGTGCCTCAGCAACCTGCCGTGGTGCCTCCAAGAATCATCCAACCGATCATAGTCACTCCGCAACCGATCTCTCTGGCTCCCGCTGCAGCTGTTGACTATGAAAACGAGGCAACAACCACTGCCTACCCTTTGGGTACCACTGAACCTTCCTACTACCAGCCCGATCCCAACACTCCTTTGCCTCCCTACGAAGAACTGACTACCAGGGCTACCTTTTTTGAAGAGCGACCTACCGCCGGGGCTGTCAAAGGTCTCTTCCAGGTGTTGGTGTTTGTAACCGAAAGCCAAGATGTGTTTTTAGGTCTGGTGTGTATGGTGTGTGCTGAAGGCGACATGCATGATTTGAATGCCGATTGCACCAGTCAGTATGCAGTGGACTGCGGCAGTCAATATCCTGCTGGAGTGGCTGTTTATTGCTTTACAAGACGCACTAATTTGGATGATGGTAAGAAACCAAATCCACCACCGATGTTGTTGTCCATCGTTGTCTTTGTCACCATTGCCATCATGTTGTTGTTGTCATCGTCATTGTGATTGTTGCCATTGTGAATGTTATTGTTGTTGTTGTTGTCATTGTTTTTTCTGACATTGTGGCTGTCATCCTTGTTGTTGGTATTGTGATTCTCGTCATCCTCATCGTTGTTTTCATTGTAATTGATTGGTTGTTGTTGTTGTCATTGCCGTTGTGATTATTGTTGAAAAAAACAGGTAGCAGCAGTATAGACTGTGTCTACCGAAGGCCCCTATTTTAAGGCAAGCAAGCCATCGAAAAACTGTGTGTCAGTGACCTAGCACTGGTGCAAGAGTACGGCGACGGGGTTCAAATGAACGGATGCGGCACTGCCTGGGGCAACCAGATCGACTACTGCGTCTGTTCAGAGGACAAATGCAACCAGATGCCTATCAGATACCAGATGGACCGGGTGAGGACGCAACAAGCAGAGCAACCGGGTCAGACAGTGGCGCATGGCCTCATCGTAAGAGTAGACTGAACTTGACCCCATTCACGCCTCCTATTTACACTGCGAGTTGAAGGGCTCCTCCAAGTGTTACGTGTGCGGTGAATCGGACCTCAGCTACCCAGCCGATTGTCAGCGATCTTACCAGTACGAGTGCGGACTGCAGTACGCCTCCGGAACCACTGTCTACTGTCTGACCAGACAGACCAGACTCACTTCCGGTACGCACACGATCACATATTTGCATACACTATGGGTTGTACAGGTCTGTATTCGATTGAGAAACGGTGTGTGTCTGAGGAGGAACATAGACAACACTACCCGGGCCATGAGGCAGTTTTTGAGGGTTGCGCGTCGGCTTGGAATGGACAAGTGGAGTACTGTATCTGTGAATGGGATTTGTGCAATGAATTTAACCTCACAGCTCAACAGAAAGAGTATCAGGTTGAAAGGTAGGCAGTGTATAAACAGCTACAATGTAGCTTCATACATGTAAGTCTACCACCACCGACCAAATCTCAGGACTTCCCCCAAGACGGTTTTTTACCCTCCTCTCCGATACAGCTAAAAAGTGCTATTTTCCAATTTTAGTGTTTGAAATTCTAAGAAATTTGCAAAAATTTGCTGAAAAAATTAGTTGCCAGCAAAATCTGAGTGCGAGATTTGGCAATAGTCGCCACGGGGGTCTGGCCTAAGTACTCTGGGTGCAGGCAGACACCCTGTGTTGTTACCACAAGGTTTGGCAAATTTTGTACATACATTGTAGGTAGGTAGATAGTACTTTGAAATTGAAGTATTTTGTCAAGCTTACACGAAAAAATTCTAGTAATTCAAATCATTAGCTTCAGATACCAACCGACCACGCCAATTGCAATTGTAACAGAAAAAAGAACAACTACAAGCAGACCGGTACCAACCTCGACCACCACAACTACTACGACTACCCGTGCACCCACCAGACCCAAACCTGAACCGGAACCTGAACCACAACCCAAACCCAGGGTTACCTCAGTCCCTATTACTAGCACCACTCGCAAAATACAGATGCGACCTAAAACAACAACAACAACAAGCACTCGAAGGACTTCTGCGCGAATAACACCGCCGGTGCGAAGATTGCCCACTAAACGACCGGCCGCGAAACAAGAACCGCTGCCTTCTAAGGACAATTCAGCGAGGAGAATAGAATGCACATTATTTGCAATTTTTGTCGGTTTTCTTTTTGTGGCACGTTAGTTGGTCCGCAAAGCCAGCCATTTCACCATATACGTAAGTGTTCGGTGATATTTCTTTAATGTACAGACTATTTGCTCGCCAAAGCTAAAGCAGTGATAATGTTGCTATTTTAGCAGACTCATAAAACACCTATAAAAGTTAAGATCTCGGTGTTGCTCACATGCAATTCTATTTAGCATGGGTGATGGTTGAAGTACCTCTTGGGGCAGTCAGTCCATAAATTTCGAAACCAAAAAAATGCAATATTTCGGAGCCCCAACCCCTTTAAGAAGTTCGGCGAAGTTTAGCCAACTACCCCTTTAAAAGTTTCGAAGTTTTTGGCTCCCAGCAAAATTTGAATGCCAATTTTGTTCGTAAACAGCAATATGCACATCTAGTTGGTGGTGTATATCCTGTTTGTTCAGGTGCAAATTGGACACAGCACTACTACTACTACTACTACGTACTAGATAATGAAATTAAATAGTTTGGCTTTGTAGATTCTAAATAAAGTGTTCTAGTTCTAGTTCTAGTTTATTTCGTTACCCCATCCATGGATGAATGCAACCGTCATTGCTGACCTCTTATGTGGCCCCTAAAACTAACAAATATGGAAGAACAGAAATCCTAACTGATCACATGTACAACAGGAACGTGAACTAAATAGCAATCTAAGTAGCATCTAAGTAGGCAATTTACGGATTAGCAGTGTGCTATAGTCAAGGAATAACCCAGTCTCGCCATTACTTCGGCGCTCTTTCAACTCCGTTCGTAGGTCGAAGGCTTTCTTTGCTTGCCACGGAGTCAAATCAGTGCCAATGAAGACGGAGCGGTACTGCGGCTTGGAAGAGAGCACAACACGCTTCCGTTGCATCACAGCTTTCTTTGTGTCCAAGTCTCTCAACTCTACAGTCACTCTGCTGCCACCTTGTTGGGTTGTTGCAGTCCGTACATTCGCGATCTTTGAGCGTCAATTTTCAATTCTGAAAAAATGTCTTTAACTGTTTCCAGCACGTCACGAGAATCAGAGTCGGTGACTAAGCCATTTATAATAATGTTCAGGTCACGTCGCTGTCTTTCGCGCATCTCGCACGCATGCGCAATGGATGAAAGCATTGTCATCAACATCAGTATTGGTGCAAACGTTGCCATAATTTCTCTCGTTGTTCATCATAACAGCAAACAGCAGAGTACTGGCTGGTTTGGCTAGGCAGCGGCCACAGTGTTAGTCGGCCGTAGGCCAAAATGAGTGCCTGGCTTTCTTTAGAGATTTTCGAATACCGTGTTTATTCCAATAACCCAACTATTCAAATAAGCTGCGTCCTCCAAGAAGCCATATGTCAGCGAAAGTTTGACACAAATGCAACACCTCCAAATAAGCCGTGCATGGCTTATTAGAAACCAGCATGTCCTATGAAAATTGTGTCAACCAGCCACATCTAATAACCTAATTACTAAGGCATGGATCAAGTGTAAACCAAAGAGGACTAAATCTTTTAGAGTTTCTGCTAACATTTCGGTGTAAACAATACCCCAACCGGCCGTGTTACGTGTGTGGCCGTTAAGGCATGAAAGAAGTTACGTAGTAAAACTATAGTGTGTGGTATCATCTGGAGACTTCGCTCGAAGGGGTACCATGAATGGTACCACCTAATACCTCGATCGCAAGGGTGCCATATACTGTAAGGTACATACTACCATGGACCTCGATGGAAGAGGTAGCATATAGTAACAGTACCAAATAAGTAAGTGGTAGCGTATATGGTACCATTTGAAGGTGCAACTTAGGTTGCTATTTCCCTGATAGTATAAGTGCAGAACTGATGATTTATCGAAAGCTATTTTTAGCTGCATTGTTTTTGCCCCCTGGAAAACAGAATTTAGGTCTTGTATGTACAGTTGTTGTAGGAGTCTTGCAAACTTATCATCTAAAGTGGGAACACGAAAGTAGATTTTCGAATCATGTGCAAACAGTTTGACATTGCTAATTTTAGCACCTTTGGTAGGTCATTGATGTGGAGCAAAAACAGAAGGGGACCTAAGACACCTGACACCCTGAGGTACACCCGTCCGGCCCGTTAATTTTGCTTTGTCTTACTAAACTTTTGAAAATTTGGTATGCATTTTTACATACATGTAACAAGGGGGTCTGGGGGGTCTGCCCCCACTCGACTTAGGCCAGACCCCCGGATGGGACCCCCAGACGATTTCGACGACCCCCCTCCCTCCGATTTTTCTGGAAAGTAAATTTTTGAGCAAATTTTTAAAATTTTTTTTCAATTTCAGCCAAAAATATTGCCAAAATCGCCTGCAAAACAGCACTTTTTAGCTGTATTTCAGCCCAAATTAGCGATTTGTGGCGATTTTTAGCCAAAAAATTTTTTTCGATTTTTGAGCGTTTTTTTAGTGCGCACCCCCTCCCAAAATTTTGGCTCAGACCCCCCAGGCCGGCGCCAGACCCCCAAACCCACCTCCCCCTTCGGCCAATGACCTGTTACATGTATGCATTTTCATATTAAAGGCTAAATTTAATGCTAAATTTTGGAATTTGGTAGTTTCCGACAGCAAAATACCGTGCATTTCAATCTTCTGCTTTTCTTAAATTAAATTTCAAAAATTTTCTACTTTGTACTTACATGCCCGGCCCCGCCCGGCCCGCCCAAAACTCTCAACGGGCATGCCCAGCCGGCCCGTGCACATCTCTAGGGTGGGGTTGATAGAAAGGCCAACCCCTATTCACCCCCCATACTGTTGATTGGGTATAGCGAATCCATACCGAAAAATGGCGTTTTGGAGCTTTTTGAAATTTTGCAGCCTCCTCTGGGCGAAACCCCCTAGACCGCCCACCTGACGGAAAACCCCCGTCCCCACTCGCCCTGCTACATGTATGAAGAACGTAATAGTCAATGAACGGTCCTTAACAAAGAAGCAAGTCCATCTAAGAGTACGAGGAATGCTATGCGCAGCAAATCTCGTGAACTTCTAGCAGCCTTAGGCGAGTGAGCGTGCACAGGTGAAAAAGCAAATAGAATAGCGATTGTTTGTGCCGCACTGCACAGTACAGCAGCGATGGGCGTGTGTCAGAGCAGAACCCAAATAGTCGAGCAGATCAGCCAAATCGTCTGGACAAAAAAGGACGCGCGCAGTCCGTCGCCTGACTCCTACAGCCAAGCCAGCATCGATGTCAAGCTACTGCTGTTGGGTAGGTAGACAGACTTCTAATCTTTTCTGCTCTAAACAAGTCAGTTAAGGACCGGATGGCTGTGGCAAGTCGACCGTTCACAAACAAATGAGGTTATATGTACAGGGTGATTCACATATCCCGCCGGGTTTCGCAAGCTCAGAACTTTTTTGTTTGTGGACCGAATCGGCTGATTTTTGGGTATGATTTGTGGATATACGTCGCATTTTACTGTTTAAAATTTCAGCTTATTTCATCAACGTCATCATCGAAACGCCTGAAAACGGGCAATTCTCCCGCAGACTGAAATTTCCAACATTGGCCCTAAATGTATTTGGCTTGTGCGCGATTGATTAGGGTAGTGTTTGAGTGTTGAAAGGAGTCTTAAACCATAGTGGGTTGACGCTTTATTCATTTTTCAACACAAACCGACATTTTTAGCAGTTGTGATAGCATTTTCGGTGAAGGAACGTGCAAAATGCGCTGTGCAGTTTGAGTGGACCAAAAGCACTGAGATTATTCCGCCTGAAAATTAGGATAGAACGCGAGCCTCCAAGAGATACCAGCATCCGCTGGTGGCATGAATGGCTGATTGAAGAGGGCAGTCTGTCCAACAAGATTCGGAAAAGCGTCCACCAACCACCGTGGAGGGTGGAATACCACCAGCGGCTGCAGAAAGCGATTGAAAACAATGACCACCACGTTGAAGTGCATAACTAGTGACGCAGTGCATGGAATTTGTTCAAATTTGAAACATTAAAATGCGAAGTGTGTCCACACATCATATTAAAAAGTCAGCCGATTCGGTCCACAAATAAAAAACTTCTGAGCTTGCGAAACCTGGCGGGATATGTGAATCACCCAGATCGGCGATATTGATATATTTAACCAAAAGCCGAGTTTAGAATAAGTTTTGCTGGTGGCTACAGTCCACTAGAATTGTTGGACAGCAGCACATCGATTTATACCAATGTAGCTGAGACTATTGACTCTCTAATTGAGGCCATGTCTGATCTGCAGATCCCTTACGACAACCCTGCTAATAAGGTAATAAATAGCCTTCTCCTTCTTCATATTTAACGCCGTGTAAGTACAGCACTGGTACTGTAGTGTTACTTACTATAGATAGCATAGCAAAACAAAATAAGTCTGCTCCCCCCTCGTTCGAGGACTTTGGTAAGGTACCATATATGGTGCCGTTGTGGTGTCAGTAATATATGGTATGAAATTTTGAAGGGAGTGTTACCATATATGGGACTAGGGATGGGCACGAAAATTAATTTTCGTACTAGTACGAAAATTAAATCGAGGATTTTTAAATTTCGTATCGAATACGAATACGAAAATTAGAGAAATACAGAAACGAGAATTAAACGAATACGAAAATTAAATACAGCTAATACGAAAATTAATTTTCGTTACGAATTTTAATTTACGTTTCACGTATAGCTAGCAATAAATCAGCTGAATTATTAGCAATTTAACAGATTCTAAACATACAAAGGCATTTTCACTGTACCAATGCAATGTCAAAAGCATTTTTGGGGTTGTTGAACAAGTATTTTTAACTTAGTAACCCAAGGAACCTGTTAATCTTGGTGCAAGTACTGGCACTGTTTAGTACAATCGTACATAGTATTTTAGTCAGTATTTACACACAATGGTTGACTGTCCACTTACGGACAATCTTCTGGCTCAAAGCGCAATGCGCATACTACATAGGTACCTGCAGTGAAGGTATGTGAAACATGAGCATGCAGAAGCATTGCTTTACAATAATGAAAAGGAAAAAACGTTAGCGTTAGCGAGAAATCGTGCTCTAGAGAATTTGTGCACTCTGATTGATATTTAAGGCTTATTCTAATGCTGAAAGGCCTAAACTGGGTCCCTATTTGCAGTCTAAAACCTACAGTGAAAATACGAAAATTAATTTTTGTGGAACAAAAATGAACTCGTATCGTCGTAACGAAAATTAATTTTCGTACTCGTACGAAAACGAATTAGGCATTTTGATTTTCGTATCGACTAACGAATACGAAAATTAAAATAGGCAAATATTGATTTAACGAATACGAAATTCAAACGGATTTAATTTTCGTGCCCATCCCTATATGGGACCAGTACCATTAAACGGCGTTTGACTGTTAAACTTTGACTCACTAACTAAAAGTGTTGACAGGAATTGAGTGACCGACTAAAAGCAAACATCGAGAAAATCTCCGATGGCTCGTTCGGCGAAGAAATGGCTGCATCAATCAAAAAGTTGTGGCGGGACACGGGCGTCCAAGTCTGCTATTCAAGACGAAATCAGTTCGACCTCCTGGAATGCGCCAAATAGTGCTGTTTATTATACTTTGTTTTAACGGTTACTTATTTTAGCAACTGTCAAAACTCGTTCTGTCGATTTGTTTGTGATGGTCTGCGAGAAACGACGCAAGGCAAATCGGTTTTTTACGACATCGTTTAAGGACCATTTTTGAGTATAGATAAAAAATGTCCCACCGATTTTTTGGCTTCACTCAAATGTTTTGGTCTCGCTCAGTTCTTTATTGATTTGAATTACAGAAAATATTAGGTTTTCCGTGGCCCACCTTGATTCTTAGTTTACGGCTCATAAAACCATAGTTAAAATTTTCGCTCCACACTATATAAAAACGTGCGCAGTTGCCTTGTTTACATACATGATTTGAGGCCAATCGATAAAGAACTTACCTGGAGCGAAACGTTTGAGTAAAGGTTAAGGGACATTTTATACAGGGTGCGTCAAAAAAAAAACAACCCAGCAGATTTTTTGCTGTAGCAACCGCAAATCTCAACCGATTTGAATGAATCCTGCTTTAAATGAAAGATAAATAAATTCTTGAACGATTGGTGTAGCTTTTATTAAGATGCGTTGCTTAGTTCCTGAGATAATTGCTTTAAAAATCAAAACAGAGAGTTTGGCAGTGAACAACAGAGATTAAAACAACCCAGCAGATTTTTTACTGTAGCAGCCGCAATCTCAACCGATTTCAGTGAGTCCTATTTTATATGAATGATAAATTAATTCTTGAAAGTTTGGTGAAGCTTTTATTAAGATACGATGCTTAGTTCCTGAGATATTTGCACTCAAAGTCAAAACAGATTTTGGCAATGAACAAGAGCGATTTTTATTACGTATTCTGTTGCACTTCATAATAAAACCGATTCCTACTGCTCAGGGCTAACGTAACGAGGTTTTTCTGGTGCCACACATGCTTGGTTACTTCATTTGTAAAAGTCTTGTTGCCCCTCAGCAGTAGGAATCCATTTTGTTGTGAAGTGCAACGGAATCGCTCTTGTTCACTGCCAAAATCTCTGTTTTGAGTTTGAAGGAAAATATCTCAGGAACTAAGCATCGTATCTTAAAAGGGCCTTCACCAGTCTTTCAAGAATGTATTCGTCTTTCATTTAAAGCAGGATTCACTCAAATAGGTTGAGATTTGCGGTTGCTACAGCAAAAACTCTGCTGGGTTGTTTTTTTTTGACACACCCGGTATATCTGTAGTACTGTATTTCGGATATGTCGGGCTACAGTGGCGTTTGAGCAGTTGACAATCAAACAATTGAAGCGTTCAGACGAAGAACTGTGTATGTCCATAAATAGACATAACGAGAGAATTGAAGAGAAAGACTTCGCTTGCCTTTAATTCGAGTGCGATATTTGCAAAGCCATTCTAGCTAACATGTCCGATCCGATGTGCGGGGGCATTCAGACCTCTATGTGGTCCATTTCGCGACCCCCCTGGTTCGTCATCTCGGACGTTTCCCTTCTCTCACTGCCAGCCACTCAAGCAATGCTGTTGGCTGTTGCTTTCAACTGCTAAGATTTCAGGCAGCATTGTCTTTGTTCAGTTAAATTTTTCTCAAAAACGATTCTTGAAAAGCTGCTGAAACATCTCAAAATATCTATATATTGATAAATTAGTAGTCTCCTACGTTAACTTTTGTTATTTTTAAGGGATTTTTCAGTATTTGTCATTTTTGCTTCAATTGTGCTTGGTTTGACGGATTCCTAGTTCACTATATTGGACTGAGTAGGCTCTTAACTCTGCTATGAACGCTTCAATTGTAACATTGCGGTGGAGGTTCATAGGACGTAAAAATTACACAGATTAGTGGAAACGAACAAATTTGTAGTAAATCTGTCAATTTTACGCTTAGAATGCATTTTAGGTGCGTTTTTGATTTCTGCAGTAATTTATAAGATATACATGTATGTTTGTACAATAACCAAAAACTAACCAACTCTGCTTTGTGTTTATAGTTTTCTGGACTCGATAGAGCGAATTTCTGAGCCAGGTTATTGCCCGAGCCTCGAAGACATTCTGCACAGTCGGACCGTCACATCCGGACTATCCGAACTGACGTTCGAGATTGACCAAGAAAATTTCAGAACCTGCATGTTCAGGTTTGAGTTGTTTACAGAACGCAGTAAGACAAAATACATGTACAGTAGTGTAGTTCGGATCGGACAGCACATTTTCAGAAGGTTCTAACAGAATTTAAGTTATAGTAGTTCATCTAATCATACAGATACAGGCAGCTTTAGCTTATACAGCGTGTGCCAAAAAAACCCAGCAGATTTTTAGTGTAGCAACCGCAAATCTCAACCGATTGGAATAAATCTCTTTTCTTTGAAAGATAGATAAATTCTACTATTATTATTAGAAACCAGCTTGCCCTATGAAAACGCTGTCAGCCATAGTTAATACTACGAAATTATACAGTCAGACACCTCATAAGGCATGCATCAAGTGTAAAACTACAATATGACCAAACATTTAGAGTTTCTGTACAAGTTTTGGTGAAAATATTACCCCAACCCTATGGTTTTGGCACTTTTTGATACCCAAATCAAGCTGAAGTAAATAAGCCGCGCCCTCTAATAAGCCACGTGTCCAGAACACTTTGAAATAGATAAGCCGCGGACATAATAATAATAATAATAATTATTGGAATAAACACGGTATTTTAATAAATACCCATACCGGGTATACCGATTATTTTTCGAATACCCAGGTATTTTGGAATCGGTTTTTTTGTCTAGCTTTAGTGCAATTTTTATCGTAAATTCCCTGTGACCACAATGTTTTCTGTTTTTAATTTTGCATTTTTGGTGCATGCAACAAGACGTTCTATTACGATATCCTGCCAAAATATCGAATTTGAAGTACTGTTGCATGCGTATACGCATTACGCATATCATTACGCAAAGTACGCATTGCATTTCGGAATGCGTATACGCATACGCATACGTTATTTGAATTTCATTACGCAATATTATTACGCATTCTGCCAAACGTTTGCATATTTTTGCGCAATGCGTATTGGGTCTGAAAAATAGCTGCCTTTTCGAATTTCTTGCAAAAAATTTAGTTCAAGTTTGTAATGGTCATTCTTCAACCGGGCGTTCTGGTGGGTCTGCCCCCACCCGACTTAGGCCAGACCCCCGGATGTGCACCCCCTCCGCCGAGACGATTTTTCGGACCCTATCCGATTTTTCTGTCAAGTAATTTTTTGAGCAAATTTTTGCAATTTCAGACACAAAAATTGCCAAAATCGCCTGTAAAACAGCACTTTTTAGCTGTACTTCAGCCCAAATTAGCGATTTTTTACGATTTTTAGTCGGAAAATTGCGATTTTTTTTAGGATTTTGAGCGTTTTTTACTGCCCACCCCCTCTCAAAATTTGGGCTCGACTCAGACCCAAAGGCGCCAGACCCACCAACCCTCTCCCCCTCGCGCGGATGACCTGTTACATGTATGCTAAGTTGTGCTTGCTAATATTTAAAAAAAGAAACCAAGTTTAAAGAGGAAAGGAAACGTGTGACAAATCTTTGAATTTTGAGTTTCCACGGCTTAGAGGGTGACCTGACATCAGTTGTGTTGTTGCTCAGGCTATCTGTTTCTGCTTACATGTGTATGCTTATGATTGTATCTGAATGCTAGTAGACTTCTTCTGGAAGTGAACCTTCAACGAAACTTTTTGCAGGAAAGCGCATATCTCTCGCCTGTCGAAAACAGACGTACTGTACATACTGCAATTCTTTGATGGTAGGAATTTATCATTAAGCCTCAACTAAGTCTCAAAAAACCTGGATTATAAAGTTGGATAGCTAAACAGCATACTGTAGAGCCGAAAAAGCTGTTCTGTGAAATTTCTGAAAGTTTCTGAGATACGCATTACGCATACGCAATACGGAAAATACGCATTTGTCTTTGCAATGCGTATACGCAAACTCATACGCATTTGTAATTGGAATGCGTATACGCATACGCATGCATACACATTTGAAAAATCTGGTATTGAACAACACTAATTTGAAGGATTTTTAATCCACTGGCCCCTACTCCCTGTCCCAACGTTGCTTTGTCATAGAAAGCGTGGGTCTAGTTTTAACTTAACGCTCCTTAATAATCAAGTCTCTATGTATGTACCTGATGTACAACAGTATGTACGTATATCAATAATCAACAAATTGGCCAAAAATCAACAATGGAAGCATTTCTCTTTGCCATAATTATTTATAGAAACGATTTTCACTCCAGTAAAACTAAGAAATCATTACAAAAATTCCTAAAAAACTGTAAATCCCATTGCTTTTGATTACTTTTCTAACCTCTGACTTTGGAAATGAGTAAATCCATGGCCGAGAAAGTTGGAAATTCAGTGTTTTGTTTTGGCTTAATGTAACTTTTTTTGCAAATACGTAGTAAATACCTGTATACCGGTTTTTTTCCGAATACCTACCCATACCGATTCCTAAAAATCCCATACCCTAACAACAGTAGCTGGGTTGTTTTTAATCAGTCTTCTTCATTGTCAATTTCACTGTTTTGACTTTGAGGGTAAATGCAGTATATCAGGAAGTAAGCAGAGCGTCTTAATAGAAACTTCACCAGTTGTTCAAAAGTCTATCTCTGTGTCTTCATGGAAAAATAGATTAATTCAAATCGTTCAAATTCAAAAATCTGCTGGCTGGTTTTTGGCACACCACACTGGATAATAAACGAGCCATGTAGCGTGTAGCGTGCGTCTGTACGTATGTAATGCTCGGTATTGTTTAGAGTGTTTGACGTTGGCGGGCAGAAGTCTGAAAGGCGCAAGTGGATTCACGTCTTCGATCTAGTAGACGTAGCTGAAGTTATGCTCATATTTCTGGCCGCTTTGTCAGACTACGACGTTGTCGACTTGGAACATAACAAACCTCTGGTATGATGCCTCTACTGTAGTGCCAATCAATGATAGCCCTTTCGCAGAGTAACAAAGCATGAAAAAATAGAAAGTTCCGATAAAGTAGGACTTTTTGTCGTGCGTTTATTCTAAAAAGCTCAATATTGAGTGCCACGTACCGCTATTAGCATCACCAACTTCTTGAAGATCATACTTCGCTGTCAAACAAGGGTCTATCGTTGACAGCCGTATATTCGGAGAATCTATCGGACGCCCTGCTGCCTACTAATCTAATGCGGTGTCTCGACGCGAATTGGTAGAGTAGGTAGATACGGTAGCACAGCAATTCCGCTTCGGCCGAAAATGTATGTTACGTTAATTAGTGAATTGCGATACTCGTAATTAAAAAAAACATGTGTTTGCTATTATTATCCGACAGATTTGCTGTCTGTTTGCAGAACCGACTAATGGCTACGGCAATGATGTTCGAATCGATAACAATGAGTCCGTACTTCGCCCAGAAGCCAGCCATTCTCTTTTTGAACAAGAAGGATCTGTTCGAGCAAAAATTGGCCTTCAGTCCACTCGCCAATTTCTTCAATGAGTTTCACAGTACGGTGCTTACAGTTACGTATACTTAACTCTACAATGTACTGCGAGCAACATAAAATATTGTTATTAACAGATCAACCATCGAAGAGTTATGGCGTTGGGAGGACGCTGAGCCTAAATCTAAATCCTGTCGGGTTTTACTACTGTTGTTTGTGTATACACATACACATTTACCATACACAAAAATACACATTGTTTTTTCAATGTGTATACACATACACATACACATACACATTGAAAATTCCGATACACATTACCATACACAAACAGTACTCGAAATGTGTATTTTTGTGTATGTGTATTTGATTAGCAAAAGTCGATAAAATTTCGAACAGAATCGTAAAATTTCGGTGTTTTTGCTGCAGTAATAAACGGTAGATATCCTGATAAAGCCTTCAAATGGCCTAAGGAACTCGATTTCAAAGCTATCCAAGGCTTAAAGCAACAGACATTGAGAGATTTGATTTTCTTAGCATTTCTGGCTCAAAATCTACCAAAACATTTGCATTTTCAGTACAATACACATACACAAAAATACACAATGTTTTGTTGAATGTGTATACACAAATTACCATACACATTTCAAGGTAAATGTTTATACGCATTCACATACACATACACAAACGGAAAACCCAATACCAAACAAACGTAGGTTTTACCGATAAAAGTAGTTCAGTTCAGTTCAGTTCAGTTCAGTTCAGTTCAGTTCAGTTCAGTTCAGTTCAGTTCAGTTCAGTTCAGTTCAGTTCAGTTCAGTTCAGTTCAGTTCAGTTCAGTTCAGTTCAGTTCAGTTCAGTTCAGTTCAGTTCAGTTCAGTTCAGTTCAGTTCAGTTCAGTTCAGTTCAGTTCAGTTCAGTTCAGTTCAGTTCAGTTCAGTTCAGTTCAGTTCAGTTCAGTTCAGTTCAGTTCAGTTCAGTTCAGTTCAGTTTAGTTCAGTTCAGTTCAGTTCAGTTCAGTTCAGTCGTCAGCCTAAAAATCGCCAAAACCGTTAATTTGATTGAGCTCGATGCAGCTACGTAGAAATTTTACAATCAGTTTTAACAATCTTATCTTACATATAATTACATGTAACGTGCCCCATTGGCAAGTATCAACTGCAACCAAGATCGGCGAGCCCCCCCTAAAACGATTTCTGCCACCCCTCAACATTTCTGACAATTTTTGGACTTTTTTGCAATTTTTCCACAATTTCAAGCACAACTCCTAAAATTGACGTTGTGCGCCGTAAAGACAGCAATTTCTAGATGTATAGCTTTCTACGTAGCTAGCCGAAGTAGCTATTGAGCGATTTTCTCCCGTAGCTGTTTCAGACCGGTTGCACATGGATTTTAGTGTCTGACTGCAATTGTAAGAAAGGAACGAAATAAAACTTGAATTTAAAAAATACAAACTTTTCTCTTAGCTCTATAAAGCATTTCACACCCGTCAGTTTGTTTACAGGTCCGCCGGACTATTTCTTCGCACTGGACTTCGTCGGACAGTTGTTTCGCGAGAAGTTCGAACACCGGGCATCTGAGAGGTTTCCACGGCGTCACATCCCGCAGACCGAGCGAATTCTCTATGTGCAGGCCACCTGTGCCGTTGATCCTAACCGAGATAACCTGAAACATGTGCTCTGTAGTGCGTTCGAGTTTGTGGTCGAACTGAACGGTAAACTGGCCGACTCTTTTAGTCTGGCCTAGAAACTCACGCTTTTTCTGTGAGAAATAACACGAACTTGGGCTGAATTTCAACAATCTGAGTCTAATAGACCAGTGTACACGTATGTACGTATTTTGTGGAACTGGAAGAAAAATAGTAATAAAATGCCGAGTTTTCAGTTATAGCTCTCCAAAATCGTGTGCAGACTAGAGCCGATGTCGGTTTTTGTTGAACCCAACAATAAAAATTGCTGCAATCTACAGCATGTGTACAGTACAGTGTAGTACTGCCATGTTTGCTTACTATGCTGTATTGCACATCAAGACCTGCTTTCGTCGGCCGGCCCCAGGCCCAGAGGGCAAAGCCAGACCTGCCATAGGTTGAGCTCCACTATGCTGTTGTTTGTGTACATATAGACACGTTTACCATGCACAAAAATACACATTGTTTTTCAATGATTATACATATACACATACATTGAAACCAGGGATGTGAGATGGGAAAAAAACACCGGAAAAAAACTGTTTTTTTCCGGAAAAAAACCGGTTTTTTTCCTAAGGGTCGGAAAAAAACATAAATCGCGGAAAAAAACTCAAGCTAAAAATAGCTAATTTACGTCATTTTTCATTAAAAAAATGGACTTTTGCTATGTATAATAGGCCATACTGACTCAAAACTGTTAGAAAAACAACAAAAAAGACCAAATTTGGCATGAAAGAACAAAAATGCAAACTGCTGTAAGAAAATTTGCATATAGCGTTATTTATGGAACCTGTCAGGCACTGTTTCATGCCTGTTTCGTGATTTATATCAATGTAACACGTGTATTTCTGGTCTAACAAGACTGAGGAAGGCGCTAGAAAGCGTTAGGAATCATAAAACCAGCCTAGGATACTCAGAAATTGGGCTGGAGTTTTTTTCCGCGATTTAGGAAAAAAACCGGAAAAAAACCGGAAAAAAACTGGAAAAAAACAGGCCGAGGTTTTTTTCGGAAAAATATACAACCCTGATTGAAACTCATATGTACATACACGGGCTAAAGGCCGGCCGTGTTGGGCAGCCGAAAAGTCAGCCCATGCAGGTCTCAACGCGTTTAGGCAAACCGATTAGCAGTTCTACTCCCACCTCACAAACGTTTGTTTGTTTGTTTGTGTTAATATGGAATATACGTACACGTATGCACACTATTTAGAGAATTTTTAGCGGATAGCAGGTGACGGCAAGCATCTAGTTCACACTTAGAATAGTTTTAGTGAACCAAAACTGCGGTTGTTCCATCTTATTTTACAGTACGGTTCAAAAAAGGTTAGCTAAAATAAAAGGAAAATTGAGTTTGGTCGCGCGAAATGAAATTAGAAGCTGAAGATTGATTGTGCAGGTGAAATTTTAAGACCAAGCGCCCTGCTATCTAAGCTGCATACACAAACGAGTTAATAACAACTATACCGCTTGCTTAGCCATGGGTCTACGTCCCAGCCACTGCTGCCAAAACAAAGAAGAACTTTATCTCAATGAACCTGTGGTGATACTGGGAAGAAAGAAAAGTGTAGCGACCGAGATAAAGTTTTTACTATTAGGTAAAACGGAACTTTTTACACCATTCATTAAATTGCACTTTTCAGGTTTGTTGTTGTTGTTGTAACTTTTTGTCCTTTGGACTAGGAGTAGCCAACTGCTATAGAGCAGGAAGAGACACAAGGTCCGGCAGCCTCCTTAACAACAACCCTCCCCTTTTGCTGTCGGTGTGTGCAAGACAGCTAAGGTTTATTACAGCGCTACTACTGTACCTGTTATTAGACCTATTTCTTTTGCAAATTTTAAATTGTAGTCGTAGTTAGTAGTCTCTAAAAATCGCCAAAAATAATTTGTCATCTTAGTTAGTAGTCTCAAAAAATCTCGATGTACCTAGTCGCAGTTAGTAGTCAATTTGTAGTCAGCAAAATTTTAAATAAAATGGCTAAAATTTTAGGTTTTTAAGGTAAAACAAGATGTTTGAAAGTCTAAAATAGAAAAAAAGAAAAGGGAGTGGTGAAATTTTTATAGATAAACATCTATTTTTCTGATAGGTACTGTATGTTGCCAAAATGCGTGTTATTTTCCCTACGAAAGTTTTAAATTTAGGATTAGGTTCAGAATACACAGGTTTTTTGTTTACAGCTTCTAAAGACTTTTGTCTTCGTTAATATTGCTAATATTCTAGCTACTAGTAAAGTCTATATTTTGTTTACCAAAAACAAACAAATAGGTACGCACTTTGCTTTTTTACAAACTTTGTTGAAATTGAATTGAATGAATATTTCGAAATAAAACTGAAAAAAAGTTGTCAAAACCAGTGAAAGAGCTCTGTTAACAAAAACCCACAGATAAAATTGCACCATTTCCGTTTCTAAATAGTTAATGTGCATCATTTGACCGAATAAAATTCAGAATTTGCTGACTACTAATTCACAAATTCAAAAGGTATTTTGTAGTTGATTTGTAGTCATTAAATCTGAATATGTAGTTGTAGTCAATTTGTAGTCTTGATAACGTCATAAAACCCCAAAATTATGTAGTAGTTAGTGGTTAGTAAGTACTAGTAGTTTTAGTAGTCAGTCAATACAAAATAGGTCTGCCTGTTTTAGGAGAGGGATCCGTGCATCCGTGCACCTAGGTATCCAGACATCTCCCAATTTTCTGCCAGTCAATTAATTGGTTTGAGGAATTATTTAATCATAAAACTACCATAATTCACTTTGAAAATGCCATTCGTAGCTGTTTCTATTGTAAAAATAGAGAAAAGTAAAAGTCAAATGTTTTGTAAGATTTCTTTTCGCCAAATTCCGATTCTAGCGAGTCTCAGTGCTGGCAGATCTCCCTCTGAAATTTTTTGGCTCTGACCCCCGGGGCAGAGATAAACCACATTCTCCTTGGTCGGATAACCGGTTAATCCGTTAAACGTTTTCGTTTTAGGGCCAACCGAATGCGGCAAGTCGACCATTTCTAAACAATTAAGGTTTGTGGCCAACTGAAGTTAAAGACGAAGTAAAATTCTCATATAATTTAGGATTATCCATGGATTTGGTTTCAGTCCGTTAGAGCTTGCTGAAAGGACGGCGATAATCCACCGAAACGCAACTCAAGCAATTAATGCGCTCATCAATGCCATGTCCATTTTGAGCATTCCATACGACAGAGCCACCACCGAGGTTTTGCTCTCTACCTATTGTACCTTCTATCCCATTTGTATTATAGGGTGTGCCAATAGAAACAACCCAGCAGACTTTTTTTACTGCTGCAACTGCAAATCTCTACCGATTTGAATGAATCTTTTTTGAACGAAAGACAAATAAATTCTTCACAGATTGGTGCAATGTTCATTATGATACTCTGCTTGGTTCCTGAGATATTTGCCATCAAAGTAAATTCAGAGATTTTGGTAATGAACAGCAGCGATTTTTATTATTCCGTTTCACTTCATAATAAAACAGAGTCCTACTGCTAAGGACTAGCACTTTTTGACAGTGAACTACTATTTTGGAGGTTGGAAACATGAACTGGGATGAGTTTTCCTTGTAATATAGTTGCGCGCAAAAGCTTCCTATAGGTACGTAAAAAACGTCGGCGTATTCGAGTCGACGCCAACCCCCACCCCTGCGACGTTTTCCGACGTTCAACCAACCCCCCTCACTGAACGTCGTAATTTATGGACGGCCCCTTACCAAAATCAGTGTTTCAAATTGGAGGGTAAATATCTCAGGAACCAAGCAGAGTATCTTAATCAAGATTGCACCAGTCTCAGACTGGCAGTCTGTCAAGAAATTATCTGTCTTTCATTCAAAAAAGATTCATTCAAATCAGTTGAGATTTGCGGTTGCCAGAGTAAAAAATCTACTAGGTTGTTTTTTGGGCACAGACCCTGTAGTTTGTTTGTTGTTTATTGATAGGCGCCACGACACGACAATGTAGTTCAATGGAAGATGTTAGTGCGAAACGCCGATCGGTGCCTTACCGCGACCAATTAAAAGGGTGCCTTACGCCGACTGGGTGGTGCTTTACGACGACTTTTGGCCGCCACTGTATGTGAATACTACATACGTACTGTACTATAAGCACAAACAGATTCGCAGCCAGCTATTAGGTTATAAGAGTTAGTTAGGAGTCCAGTCGGGATATCGCAACTGTTGAGTAGGTGTAAGGCACCTGCTCAGTCCGCATAAGGCACCATAGGTGTAGTCGGCGTTTGGCACCATAGGTGTAGTCGGCGTTTGGCACCTGCTCAGCCGGTGTAAGGCACCATTGGTGTAGTAGGCGTTTGGCAAAGCAAAGCACCACCCCAGTCGGCGTTTAGAACCTACGTAGTCGGCGTATGGCACCTCTCCGCGGCAATAAAGTCGGCGTAAGGCACCTGAATCCAATGGACATTGATTGGTTCGATATAATAAACCTCCCAATCAACCTCCATTTGTGATGAATGTCGTTTAGTTTATGGATTGCCGCTACTGTATTTTAGCTAATTTTACGTTATTTTTACTAAAAATCCCGATTTCTATCACTGATGCAGTTGTTTAGTCAGTTTTTATTACTGAATTCCATTGGTCCTCCAGGAAGGCCGATACGATATGTGGTGGGGGACCAAAGTCCTCTAATCAGGTCTTCCGGCCCACTTTGCAACCCCGTACAATGTATGTATCCTGAGCGTACGGTATCGCCCTTCTGTCAGTGCCCAGCCACTAGCTTCCAGCATGTTTGGATCAGAATGCATCGTCCAGTTCGCTCCTGCGGTGGGAGGTCGGTCCACTAGAGAGCGGCCCGACGGCTGTCCCGATTGGCTACACCCCTAGTTTGAGCCTGG
This sequence comes from Sabatieria punctata, assembly GCA_030248155.1. Classification (NCBI taxonomy): domain Eukaryota; kingdom Metazoa; phylum Nematoda; class Chromadorea; order Araeolaimida; family Comesomatidae; genus Sabatieria; species Sabatieria punctata. The sequence goes on from JASANB010004185.1 coordinate 103,022, forward strand.
TTGGTTGACCACTTCTGGTGAGTTACAGACGGTCTTCAATCATCCTTCTCCAAGCATGCTTTCCGCTGTGGCTTCCAGGTCTAACGGCAATTCCAGTCGGTTCCCATTTTCTGACACCAACTTTCAATGGCCTGGGTGGGTTGGGCTTTGTGTCGAGTAGCAACTTTTTGGGACAAGGGCTTGTCCTGCTGAGAGGATGAACTTGCATAGCTGGGCCAGAGCACAGCGCACAGTGGCTTTGCTTGTGGTCTAAACCACTAGCCCAACTGTGCCGGCCCGGCCTCCGGGAAGGCCGAACTAAAAGTACTATGCAGGATCTGTGTTTAAGTTCATTTCAGTACTATTACAGGATTTGAGCGAAATAGTGAAGAGGGTAATCGATGCATCGGAGGACAATTCAGAGTTCGACGAACAATTAGCAAACTGCATAAAAACTGTTTGGCAGGACAAAGGAATACAACAGTGTTACTCTCGGCGTAATGAATTTGAGCTAGCAGAATGTGCTAAATAGTAAGACACATATACATACTATGTAGTTTACCCCAATCCGGTAATGTTCCTAATTTTCATTCAGCTTTCTCGATTCGATCGAACGCATCTTTGCCCACGATTACGTGCCTACAGTCACTGATGTCCTGCACAGCCGTCTGGTAACGTCAGGCATTGTCGAGCTTAGCTTTGAGACTGAAGCAGATGGATTTGAAGGAATGCTTATTCGGTACACCCTTGATTATTTTGAATTGATTCTGAGCGCTTCAATTCTTCAGAATGACTCAATCTAGATCTGGTTAAAAATTTGTATCTGGTCGGGTACTTTATCCTATACAAGAATCGAGTTTATAGAATTTTCGATATCGGCGGCCAAAAGTCAGAAAGACGCAAGTGGATTCATATGTTTGACTTTGTGGACATCCTTATTTTCATGGCAGCTTTGTCAGACTATGACTGTTTTGACAGAGAGACACATCCACCTGTGGTAAATGCCAATTATTCTAGCTATACATTACGTGAAGCAGGTTCGTTTCAGAACAAGCTACTGTCCACAGCCAGCATGTTTGAGTCGATCACAAACAGTCCGTACTTCAACAACAAGCCGGTCATCCTGTTTCTGAACAAGAGAGACATTTTCGAGCAGAAACTTGAACACCACCCGTTTGGAAAATATTTTGCTGATTTCCACAGTAAGTATTTACAGTGATAAACCATTAGAAATATATAGGTTTATCCAACAAACCGTATGGATTCTATGTTACTCATGCAGTTCAGTGCAATTCTGTTTAGGTCCATCCAAATACAGACTAGCCGTGGATTATGTGGAACAGTTGTTTCTGTCCAGGTACTTTCACCCATCCTCAGCGCCCTTCGCTTACTATGGCATGCAGCAAGTGAGCACACAGAAGAAGTGTTACGTGCAAGTAACCTGTGCTACGGACACTGACCATATAAAATCAGTCCTGGAAAGTACGTTCAGCTTTGCGCTGTCAGCCAACACACAGAAAGTGGGCTTTTGCTGAGAAACTATCTACTCTCCCTCCGCTACTCTTTGTTGTCTTAGCCGGTCTAACAGACTGACTAAAATCCTGTCAGGTCGTGTGCACTGTGAACAATAAACTTCCACCAAAAGCATCACCAGTGCTATTACGAGTCCGGCACCAATCACGAAAAACGCGTCGATTAGGTGTTTGTAGTGCAGTTGGACTCTGTGAATGGCGTCGTTTACTGAGAACAGTTTTTGTCGGTGCTTTTGTTGGTACCGCAGTTTGATGGGCGCCAGTGCAGGCAACAGGGCAATCAAAGCACTATTGAACTGTTGCTGCAGTTCTCTTGGAAAACGTTTGTTGAATGCAAAAGCCAACCAGCTGCCAGGAACTGTTAAGTCTTTGATGGCTGCAAACTGAAACCAATAGGTTGTGGCTATAATCTCACACTATTCCAACTGCCCAACTCGTTGAGCGATACCTGCGTGGTTGCACTTGAAAATTTACCTTGCTTTTGCCCCATGCATTGATTGTCGATTCATAAAGGTCACCATCATCCAAAGCTGGGTAAATGCCCTTGTGCATCAGCACGTCGAGAGCCAATTCTCTATTGTTGTGCACCAACTTCAGAGGAACACTAGCCATCTTGCTTTGCAGTCTCTGACACTGACTCTGGGTGCAGTCAGGAGTGGAGTTGGCAGTGCTTACAAAATGCCAAGAATTGGGAGCCAGCAGGTCAACGATCTCGTCCAGAGACTCGAAAGGGTATCTGCGAGGTAGATTGACAATCAAAAGACTGCTCAGAACAGACTGATAGACTAGAATAAAGTAAAGCGAGAGATAAGCCCATATGATGGCATGGAAACTACGATGCAACTTCCAGAACCGCACCACAGGCTGTCGCAACATCATAGCATAGGTGCAAATCAACGATTTGTCCAAAGCAGTCAAATCCCATAGACTTTGCTCAGCTCTAACTGCAGTATGCAGCCATGTAAGCCAAGAGAAGAGCAAGAACAAGAACAACAACAACAACCACACTCCAGTGGCGAATGGCTCCACACTGACCGCATAAACAGGTCTCAGCTCCATAGGAGCTTTGGCAATAAAGTAGATCTGGTTGTAGAAAGAGATGGGATAGCTGAAATCGGCCACCTTCGACCGATGCTCAGCGATACGCAAAGACAGAGCGGTCATGTCGATTTCGTCCCTAATCAGACTGCCGATCAGACCGGACCAAGAGCCGTTCATCAATTCCCCATAGTCGCCTGGCACTCCTAGAATCACTTCGTATTCCCAATCGAGCAGTTTCATTACAGTCTGGAATATCTCAATGTCCAGTCCCGGCTTCTCACAGTTCGACGATTTTCTGATGAAGCATTTGGAGGCGTAAATTTTGTCGTAGAAAGCGCCCACTCGAATAGGTTCCATAGTTGACCTGTTGCGTTAGTAGAATTAAAAGGTCTTGCGATGTGTGTTGACTTATGAGTATAGTATTTCGTAAGCTTTATTTGATAGCATCGGCCATTAAAAATGAACAACTTGATACGTTTGTCTTCTGAACAGCTGGCAACCATACAAAGCAATGTTTGTTTGAAAAATTTCAAATAAAAAGCAGATAACAGCCGATGAAATACCTATTGCCCACAGAAAACCAGCATCCGCTAAATGAGCCGGACCCAATTTCACTACAAAAGTTTTTGGCAAACGATTCAAAGGCTGGAACTTCCTAGTGTAGCGCACTTTCATGCGCGGAATGCCAGGTAAGACATAAATAAGAGCCCAGTTAAACTGCTGTAAAAGGGAGGACGAGAAGTTTTTCTTAAACGCATACGCAACCCATGATTTGGGGGCTAGAGAATCCCTTAAAATTGCGAAATCATTATTCATACGATTAACATCTGCATCGAACAAATCTCCATCAAGCACTCCAGGATATATACCATAATGATTTTTTACATCATCCGAAAATTTCTTCACATCGTTTGGAGCAAACAGCTTTAAAGGGACTCTTTCTAGCGCAGCCTTTAAAAGAGGGCACTGTGAAGGTGTGCACGGAATCGGCGCATACTTATTTTCTAGACTGGTTAAATGCCAAGAATTCGGAGAGATTAAATGAGTTATTTCGGAGAGTGTTGTGAAGGGAACTTTCGTAGGCAGCGGAACAATTAGAATACTACTCAAAATCGACTCATAAACCAGTGAAACATAGAGACAGAAGAAGCAAAAATAGATAAGAGGCAAAGATTTCCAGTTCGTCCAATCGATAGCTTGCTTGAGCGCGATCGCTAGACACTTTGTTAGAGAGTAAACAATTGCACGCTCGCGCTGGTGGGTAAACAACCGAGTCAAAGACTCTACCACCGCAATGAACAGCAGAAAAGAAAGCAGAAAACTCCAAAAAGTGAACGAAAACGGCCGTAAAACAACTCGCAAAATCTCATGCTCTTTAGGCTTAGCAAAAACGTAGACTTGTTCAAAAATACTAACAGGGAAAGAGAAAGAAACTGCCTCTGTGCGCTCCTGTGTGATACGCATTGCCAGCCCTGCCATGTCAATTTTGTTTTCTTGCAATAAGCCGATCAAGCCAGACCAATGCGCGTTATGTTTTGTTCCATAGACCCCTTTTGGGCTGAGTAAAGCCTCGGCGTCCCATTTTAGAAATCGAAAGGCCGCGTCCAAAATCTCCACGTCCAGGCCGGGCAGATTACAGGTCGGCTTTCCTTCGATGAAACATCTGTTCGCGAATTTTGGTTCTTCGAATAGTCCAACTCGTAATAACGACATTCAGCAAACTGGTGGCTAAGGAAACAAAACGTCCGGCTGCTGGAATTAGGCAAATACGTATCTACTCATGCAGTCACATACGTATATCTAAAGTGGGCAGAAATTCAATACCGGCCTTGTGCTCCGTTGCCCAAATAAAAACAGATGTGGAGAAAAGCACAAGACCAAATGGTATGTACCCCGATTATAGTATGAACACCTCGGCTTGCAGAGATGGACTCGGCCAAAAAGCGTAGACTCAGACCAAAAAACGTAAAAGGGTGCATAAATTGAATTTTAAGCAGAAAATCTTTTTTTTTTCAAATTTTTCCAAATTTAAGCAGAAAATCAAATTTTTTTGTAATTTCTGCTTAAATTTGACTTTTTCGAAAATTTATTGAAATTTAAGGAGTAAATCGGGAAATCAACCCGGTTTTTTTCGGAAAATGAGCGTAAAATTAATTTTAGGGGCTCAATCGCGAAATCAGCTCGTTTTTTGTTGGAAATTGCGTGTAAAATTAATTTTAGGGGTCAATTTCGCGAAATCAGCTCAGTGTTTTTTGAATTGTTGGAATTCAGCCCGATTTTCGTCCTTTGTATGATATCATCTGCGGGATTGCTCAGAGGCCAATGAGCCGGCCGAATTAGAAACTCAGTTTTCCCTTCTCGTATAATAGCAGACTTTTGTATAGCCTTCTTTCAATTGTAGGTGATGGATGACCACACATACCGGGCCCACGTCTCCAGCTGCCGAGCACAGGACAGAGTCTCGGGCATAGCTGCTGAACAAGTGAAGCCAGACCTATTCTGCCTGCTTGTGCCCGATTTGGACTGGTGCGCGGAGCAGTGGGAGAACGGAGACCAGTCCTACGACCCCCTTAACCGCCCCTGGATCGGCCGAGTCCTCACGGAGCCGGATTCGGACCTGAACTTCACGCTCCGTTACTATGACGGTAGCATCAACGGAACATGGTGGCCGTCCACCCACTATAGGAGCCCTGTTATTGTGAACTGTGCGTCTGTTCACTTTGTGTTCAGGCTGGGCACTAACAAGAAGCTGGGACTCCGCGTGACTGGCAGGGTGAAATTAGCATACGAGGAAGCGGGACAACAGTTCCGGAACCGAGTTCGGTAAATGTATATGATGTTGTAAAAAGCACGCTTTAGGCGGCAGGCTCTTATTTCTTATTTCCCTTTCCCGGTGTTTGTAATGTAACCAGTTACTGTGATACTGCTGCTGCTTTTGTTGTTTAGTGGTTCTGCGATTGGTGCTATACATAAACATATTTAGTCAATCAATTTCAAAGAGCATACTATACAAAAAGCCGCGCTATAATTAGGAGACACTGTTTGCAGTAGTACTTAAAATAAGCATTCTAATCCGGCTCACTGTGTACTACACAGGTGATTATTTGAGCATTCCCATCCGGCTCACTGCGTACTACTGTATGTAGGTGACCACCCGGACATTCTAATGCAGCCTCTGAGCAATCCAGCAGATGATATCATATGAGAAGGGAAATCTGAGTTTCGAATCCGCCGGCTCATTGGCCTCTGAGCAATCCAGCAGATGATATCATATGAGAAGGGAAATCTGAGTTTCGAATCCGCCGGCTCATTGGCCTCTGAGCAATCCAGCAGATGATATCATATGAGAAGGGAAATCTGAGTTTCGAATCCGCCGGCTCATTGGCCTCTGAGCAATCCAGCAGATGATATCATATGAGAAGGGAAATCTGAGTTTCGAATCCGCCGGCTCATTGGCCTCTGAGCAATCCAGCAGATGATATCATACGAGAAGGGAAATCTGAGTTTCGAATCCGCCGGCTCATTGGCCTCTGAGCAATCCAGCAGATGATATCATATGAGAAGGGAAATCTGAGTTTCGAATCCGCCGGCTCATTGGCCTCTGAGCAATCCAGCAGATGATATCATATGAGAAGGGAAATCTGAGTTTCGAATCCGCCGGCTCATTGGCCTCTGAGCAATCCAGCAGATGATATCATACGAGAAGGGAAATCTGAGTTTCGAATCCGCCGGCTCATTGGCCTCTGAGCAATCCAGCAGATGATATCATATGAGAAGGGAAATCTGAGTTTCGAATCCGCCGGCTCATTGGCCTCTGAGCAATCCAGCAGATGATATCATACGAGAAGGGAAATCTGAGTTTCGAATCCGCCGGCTCATTGGCCTCTGAGCAATCCAGCAGATGATATCATATGAGAAGGGAAATCTGAGTTTCGAATCCGCCGGCTCATTGGCCTCTGAGCAATCCAGCAGATGATATCATATGAGAAGGGAAATCTGAGTTTCGAATCCGCCGGCTCATTGGCCTCTGAGCAATCCAGCAGATGATATCATATGAGAAGGGAAATCTGAGTTTCGAATCCGCCGGCTCATTGGCCTCTGAGCAATCCAGCAGATGATATCATATGAGAAGGGAAATCTGAGTTTCGAATCCGCCGGCTCATTGGCCTCTGAGCAATCCAGCAGATGATATCATACGAGAAGGGAAATCTGAGTTTCGAATCCGCCGGCTCATTGGCCTCTGAGCAATCCAGCAGATGATATCATACGAGAAGGGAAATCTGAGTTTCGAATCCGCCGGCTCATTGGCCTCTGAGCAATCCAGCAGATGGTATCATACAAATGACGAAAATAGGGCTGAATTCCAACAATTCAAAAAACACAGAGCTGTTGTCACCATTTTTATAAATTTACGCACATAATAAAAAATATTTTCATTTTCTGCGCAAATTTCAATTTGACGATCAATATGGTTTTTTTTCTATTTTATGCGTAAATTTAGGAATTTAAGCAGAAAATCAAAATAAAAGCAATTTTCATCGTAAATATTGAAATTTATGCATTAAATCGCCAAAATAGCTCGTTTTTTCCCTGTCGACAGCAAATTTGGAAAATTTAAGTAGTAAATCGGGCAAACGGGGTTGCTGTTTTAACGAAAGTATGCGTAAAAAGAGGGATTTTCTGGAAAATTCAAATTTACGCACAAAATCGCCATTTTAAAAAGCACCGTTTTCAGCAAGGAAAAGTTCAAAAAGCCTAAAGTGTGCGTATATTTCAAAACTTATGTGCAGAACAGTGCAAAACTCACTAAAAAACACCGATTTACTACGTAAATTTGGGAATTTAAGTAGTATATAGACTTTCTTGCTCGGAGTCTATTTTTTTTGGCCGAGTCCATCTCTGCAAGCCGAGGTGTTTATGGCATACTTCCCACAGATGATGAACTTTGCATAGAGTCTATTACTATAGGTTACTTTAGGTGTAGTCAGTGTTTTGTCCTAACAGAGGGTGCAGGAGTTATAGGCTGTCGGAAATCTATTTTGCCGCAGGATATGAGATCAAATTAAAAATAACCTGGCGCATGAAAATCAGATAGATCACTGCTGGTGTGGGGTCGTCCATAAACTACGACGTTCAAAATTTCAAAATTTTGCACCCCCACCCCGCCTCCGACGTTCAGCGACGTTTTCGTCATGACCCCCCCTAAAAATACGACGTTTGGGAGGCAACCCCCCCCCCCGAAATAAAATTTTGGTTCAGAATCTGCAGCTGCTTCTGACTGCATAAATGCAATGGTACAATAGAAAAATCTGTGCACATAGTAACAGTCGGCACCACAACAAATCTTGAAAGAGCAGTACTAGGCAGCAACCCACTTGTGCATGTGGGGAAACAATGAGTCATTGAAATATCTCAAAAATATTTCGAGATTCATGCAGTTCTTCCTGAGTCAAGATGTGCATCGGTTCCTCAGCAGCATCAGAGGGCACCGACAAGTCTGATGAATCCAAGTCAGACTCAGATTCAATTTCTATCTCAACAGAAACTTTCGTTCGGTTGTGTAAAGCAGCTTTATGACGCCCGTCAGCTTTGATCGAAGGGAAATACAGTCCACACGTCGGACAGATTCGTCTTTCAATTTTAGAAATCACGCTAACAAGCTGTAGCATGAGGTGATGCTGTAAAACTATAAAATGTGTCAAAAACGTTTGACTTTCTATCCCTTCTTGTTTGTTCTGCAATCGTTAAATCTTGCCAAAAAAGGCGAGAAATACGTCAACGTTTTGCCTCAACCCCCCCACCCCCCTCTGTGACGTTCAACGACGTTTTTCGGGGTACTCCGACCCCCTCTCTGAACGTCGTAGTTTATGGACAGCCCCTGTCGGGAGTAAAGAGACAATCGAAGCAACGGGTTGGTGAGAGGTTGACCGAGACCCACCGTATAAATCGATTGAGAGCCATGACCAAATTGGCCGCCTGGCGTACATAGATAGCAGTGACAATGACGGAGCCAGGGAACTGGTCCAGAAAGAGGTTGCCGGTAAGCGGGAGTAGGCCTTTGGCGGTTGCAAAGGGTTGATGGTGGCAATGGGTAGAATTGCGGTCAAGTTAGACAAACACAGCAGTGGCATGAAGTCTAGCGTCCATGCTTCAATGACGCAATGAAACTAGACTGGCTATATTGATGCCGAACGAAAACTAAGCGGAACCTGTGTAATAGAGCGGCGCGTTTGGGCCGTCCCGAACTGACAAAGCATTCGTCTCGCTGATCGACGAAACGAATTCTAAATGAAAGACTACTGTTGCTTTCGTTCAGTGCTTTATAGAATTGACGCAGAATTTGAATAGTCAGACGAGTTGGCGTTAATTTTCAACCAGAAACTGAGAAAGGTTTACATTGTAGTGTAAACTGATTGCATTTCATTGGTGGAGCGTCGGCTAGACAGTAAAAACCTAGAATGGTAGGAGTGTATGGGCAGCGGTTGTTTGTTGCCGACATGACAGGTTTTCTGAGATTAATTGCTTCTGGTCGCACCATTAATTAGTTTGTCTCCGAAACAAGTTTTGATCAAATGGTCACGGTATTCAACGCGTGTGACGTGCATTGGAGCTGTTTGTTAATATTTCAACAAACCACTGCATCCGTTTGATCGAGAATGTATCTTTCCTCTGTTGTCTTCCTATCTGCGCTGCTAGTTATTGGAGGAAAAGGTAGAGGTCAAGGGTCAAGGTCAAGAGGAAAGCTGTGTCTCAAAGATGAGGCACTGAATCACGTTTTGATAGATTTTCGGACACCTCCAGCAAAAGTGGTCAAAGGGGCCTGTCATAGACTTGGAATTAGCTGTCACTGGGTAACTGCTTCCAATTAGAGACCTGCACGGGCCGGGCCTGTTCGCCCTACAGAGGATTTTAGAGGATTTCAGCCGGGCCGAGCCACAAAAATTGCATTTTCATAAGGGCCGGGCCGGGCCCGGGCCGCAAAAATTGGGCTTCCGGACAGGCCGGGCCGGGCCGGGCCGTCAAAAAGGCGGCCCGTGCAGGTCTCTACTTCCAATGCTGCTTTTTATTCAAAAATTTTAGTCTTAGATCTCATCTTAGAAGTGCCTTAATGTCTTAAAATATCTTAGAAATGCAAATGGAGTCGCAATTCGTGTGCGAAGGCTTTGCGTAAAACGCATCCTAAAAGGCGGTACCTTTCTGGCATTGCCCCATCTAGCAAATCGACACAGTAAGTTGGAATTGTTTTTCAAGTTTGGTTTTCTTGTGCAGAACTGGATCAACTCTAGAAAAATAAAGTATCGTTGCTGCGTAACGGATGTCTACAAATTCAAAGAATGTCAGCGAATCAGAAGGCGAGTGCGCAATCGACAACTAATCATCTATCCGGATGAGATTGAAGACGATTATGTGATTAGCAATTTACACATCAGGACCATCACCAGGTACATTGGCAGTACAACCACAGTAATTATATTTAAAGCTCTGGTGTGCTGTTGATGATATCAGAGACATTAGCAATAGCAAAAACAGAAATATGAAAACAGTAGCGTCAATGATACTGCAGAAATGCAGCAGGTCCCATACACGTGGTTGTAACTGCTGAAACCGTAAAAAATTGTTGGTCTAAGGCTGGTTTTCGGACTGCCGGCCAAATGATCAAATCTGCCAAAGGCACCTGAAGTACTTTCCGGCTGATTACAGTAGGTGCTCAGCCTCTGTCGCTTGGAACAGCAATTATTTACTTCAAACTTGTCATACCGTGAGAATCAATCGGAAGATTGATTGAAAATAAAGTGATTACCGTAAGAAGCGACCCCAAATTGCAAAATTTACGGCCCTTGCAAAAGTTACCGCAAATTTCGTACTCGGGCATTACCGCCCAACACCGCAATTACCGATTTAGATTTACGCTTGTGCTTAGTTTTAGACTCAGGTTTAGAATGAGGATTTAAGCTAGAAGATTAGTTCATGCTCTGGCTTAGGTTTAGACCTATGGTTAGGCTTAAGTTAAACAGATCAGCCGCCCTACCAAGGGGGCAAGTGGTCTTGTATGATTCACAGACGGCATCGTTGTCCCCTCAGTTAGCCTTTATTTGCATCCCGTTCGGACCGTAAATTGCCATGCTACCGTATCCACTCAATAAATTCGCGTCGAAAAACGTAAACGATTTAAAAGAGCTCCGATTCCGATAGATTCCTTTGGTAAGCTGCAGTAAACAGACTTCGATCATAGAGTTTATGCCACCGAAATTGAAAGTTTCACTTTTTAGAGCCGTTTTGTGTGCAAAACTCGATAAAACGGTTACTGTACGTTTATATTCTAACACCAGGAGAACATGGCGGCAGTGCTTTTCAGCAAGCAAACAACTCTTGAAATTTTTGTTTCTTTAATCCGGAAGTTCGTAAACTCTTTGAGTCTCAGCTCTTGTCAGCTTGTCCGAAAAATTTTTTGTGTGGCTGTGGACAAACCAAAAATTTCAGAATAGATATGGAGGACAAAGCCACTGCATAGCAAACAGATTTTGTGAGCAATAGGTTGTCCTCACTGAAGACCGTGGACAGAAAGTTTTGCCTGCAAGGCTTGTCAAAGAATGAACACAATTGTTCATTCCGTTGTCCAGTGACTGAAGACCCTTGTCCACCCACAGTATGACAGTTTGTGACTGTGGACAATATTTTCAAACAAGCTGTTCAGGTGCGATCATGCTGATATTTAAAGAGTTTATCCAGACAAAATCCCAATTTGTCCAAAATCTGCCGGTCCGGGTTAACGAGACATGACTGTATTTGGAATTTGAAAAAGGAACCCACGGAAAAACCTAGCGACATGTATGACAGGTCCAATAAACCGGTTTGCAGGACGGGTGTCTATGTGGTATACATTAAACTCTGCAAAGCAACACCACTGGAGGTTGTTCCAATATGTCCTCCAACGAAAGGAGAGGGCAAAACTGAACCACTGGATCCCATGCAGTCCCAGCTAGAGCAGATGTCCATTGCTGAGCGGGAGCATGTGAAGGCCCAGTGGCGAGCCTTCAGTCAATTAGCCAGCGACCACTGTGCAGTGGCTTGTCCTGTGGTTGGCACTGTTGGACTGGTAGTGGCACTTCTTCCTTATGGAGGTATTCTGATTAGAATTGCAGGTTTTATCTGTCTATTTCGTTTGCTAGGATGTCAACCACTGAAAAGCATTCAGTATGATACAGAATACGACGTCGACTATTCAAACTTTGACGTGTCCTCAACAGATCTTTACCACTTCACCGGAACCGGCACTGCGTCCTTTTCCTATGACAAATCACTAGACTCCTCGACTGGCTTAGCTCCGGTTGGAACCAAGGCTGTCTTGCAGTGTCCACGAGTATTGGATATGGTCGACCATGATGCCTTCAACGTTGACAATCCGCCAGATTACTATGGCAGAGGCTTTAATCTGTACGACTATTTCTCTCCCAACCTCCTTACAACCACCACCACTCAAGCAGAGTGCGTCGCTCATGACCAGTGGGTTCTGATGTCGCCCTATTGTCTCAAAGGTAAGTGCAAGACAACCAGAACCACCAACTCTTTGCCGCAATACTTGTAACTTGTCCGGTCCAGTGGATGAATAGGGTCATAGGGCTCATGCACACAGCCTTAAGAGGCGTTGCAAAAAAAAATCGGGCAGGGGGCGGCGGATGGAATTTTTTGACCCCCCATTTTTATTCGCTGATCTGAACCACTAAAGTGTGGATATTACAAAACCCAGCCGGTTCGGCTGGGGGCCCACCCATTCCGGAGAAATCGGCGCCCAAAGTTGAAAAACCATGCTTTTTCCAGACCGCCGATTTTTAACCGACTTCCATCTTTGACCGGGTGCCGTAAGCGCAATTTTAAAGTAATCCTCACCAAATCTGGAACATTTATAGAACCAATGACGCTCTTTCATTTGCACCTATCGACGTCGGAGTCGGATTGTAATTGCCGATTTGACAAGCAGTTTTTTGCAGAGATTAGGCCGAAAAACACGTCTTCAGAAATACATATGTTTCACATGCGTGGCATCGAGCTATCCGGCTACAAATTTAACACAAAATAGCCCATGAAATGTGCTTTCGAAAACTGGTTTCAAATTTTTTGGATCTCTTCTAGTTTTCAAGTTGTGGCCCTTCAAACTTTAGTGTCACGCACGGCCATTTCCCCTTTTTAGCACGTTAGGTAATGGCATTTATGGAACTGGACTGTTGTATTTATATTGTAAGCGTTGTATTAATATAATATAACATTGTAAATTCAGTCCCGACACATGTGCAATTGTTATGGATGCTTTCTTTACTCATGCCTAGCTGCAGTTCTGGATGGTAGTGGTACTGTCTGTAAATCTCACCATATACCGGTACATCTCACATTACGACTATGACATAAACAGTGCTTTAGATATACATGTAGATCCAATAAGATATAAGGTAATAGAACTGAACAATAGCTCAAGAATGTCGCAAGATTTTGGTTACTACATGCGCTAGTTAAGCAACAGCTACAGTATTGCAGAGTTTCACTAATAGAGATATAGTCGTAGTTTCTAGAAATTACTCATTCTGAAAAGCCAGAATTGCGCAAAAAGTCATACTATTAGAGATTCTGAACATTGTGCATCACACAAAGGAGCACCAACCTATCATAGCAGCTAAGCTTATGCTGAATTTGTTTATCACATTTTTTGCTGAATGAGTAAATATACAGTAGTAGATGCAAATGGCAGTTCGACGAGCCAGCGCAAGAATCCAAAACAGTTTGCATGGCTACTGTTGCAAAGCACAAGGAGATAAGGAGAAACATCTGAAATACCAATGATGGAAAACTAATTTGACAGATTTATGAGATGAGATTATTGAGCTGATCAGGCCAAATGAATAGCATTTGAAACAGTAGCATGCTGTTTGCATTAGCTGCTATTATTATTCAAACAAATGTACTGTATGAAATGAACTGGTTCAGAATTACGTATACCATAGTCACTGAAATGAATGAACAGTTCATGCATGGGCCGGAAAAATCCGGAGGGAGGTATGGAGACCTCAGGGGGGGTCCCCCGAAAAAAGGCAAAAAAACGCCTATTTTGCCTTAAATAAGCGAAAATTTCCTCCCTCCGGGAGGGGGGTGGGGGAGGTATGGTCAGCTGAGGGGGAGGGGCATACCCCCTTACCCCCCGGCCCATGTATGCAACAGTTTAACTTTTCTGACAAAATGCCAGATACCTGCATTTTGTGAATGCCTATACCTAAAGCTGATACCTGATTGTGTTTTCGAAGTACCTGTACCTGTTCTATAATCAGGTAGTTTCTCAACCAACACCTGACCACAGTAGCTAAATAATTCATGAGATTTAGGCCAGCGCGGCAAGTTTTGACTGAATAAACTAGAAGTATGTAATAAAACTGTGCCAAAAATCGCTAAATTAAAAGGCAAAACAACAGCAATCATGTATGTGCCGGAAAATCCGTAGGGGGGCTTGGAGGTCATCTCAGGAATCGGTCCCAAAAACTTCCAAAAATCACCTATTTTGCCTTTAAAAAGAAAAAAATCGGTGAGGGGGAATGAAATGACCGACTGAGGGGGGAATGTATACCCGCCGCCTGGCCCATTTATGACAGCAATAATATATGTATATTAGGTTTCTAAGAAATCTTGAAAATCACCGCGCTACTAGGCTAGGCGTTGGTTAACACTGCATTACTGTACGTACATATAAAAGAAGGGGTACCATGCTTTTTTTTGCTTAGGATGGTGTATCGGTGGTACAGGTGCCGAGAGTAACCAGTTCGTCAGCACTGTGTTTAGTGTGCTTCTTATACTGGGACCACACTGTCCTCCAAACCATGCAAAACTGCATCATATGACTACAACAAAGTGCTGCGTTTTAAAGAGTAAATGACAGCATCAGGACCCTACATCCAGGCAACCTATCAGATTTATAACAATAATCAATACCTTCGGCCATTTAGACGGTGTTGATGCAGACATTCCACTCAAATCAAAACAGCAACTAAGATAACGGTGGTTTTCCTTCACTCTACCAATAGCGTTTGCAGCGTGCATGTTTAAGAATTCACAAGCAAGTACGACCTCGCCTTCACAACCATAATACTTTTAGGATGTGTCAGCAGTTAATTTACAAAGTCAGATTATATTATAACGCTTCAACAACGATTTTACAGCACTGCAGTGCTCAAATTGCCATTACCTAACGTGCTAAAAAGGGGAAAATGGCCGTGCGTGACACTAAAGTTTGAAGGGCCATAACTTGAAAACTAGAAGAGATCCAAAAAATTTGAAACCAGTTTTCGAAAGCACATTTCATGGGCTATTTTGTGTTAAATTTGTAGCCGGATAGCTCGATGCCACGCATGTGAAACATATGTATTTCTGCAGACGTGTTTTTCGGCCTAATCTCTACAAAAAACTGCTTGTCAAATCGGCAATTACAATCCGACTCCGATGTCGATAGTGATATGTTTGGCGTTGCGTGTGTAGTTGCGCTAGTTAGGAAATACACACCACCTGCTGTACGTACAACCGCGAAGGCTACCGTAACCTTGTACGCGCCAAACATTGTAGTTGTAGCGCTATGTGATTAGTAGCCCGCTCGCCCTTTGTTGTCTAGAACTTTCGTCACTCTCTCCGTCTGGCTACCTGGCGAGCGGTCGTGTCTATTATTCTTCAGTACTTAATTAATTGTTGGTTAGAGGTAAAAGTTGTTATCGGATCGGCAACTACTACAAAGCCTCAGACGACCAACAAAACAACTGGCGACCAACGGTGGCATTCGGCGATCGCGGAAGAAAGAAAAAGACGATTTCCGAGGGAGGACGGTATTTCTTCACCTACCAACTTTTGGACGCACGCCTGGTCGGCGGCTGCTCTCAACTCAGAAGAGGAAGGACGCCCAAACACCAACGGTCGGCGTTTTTTCTCACTGATTTGGTTGGAGAGGAGGTCTCAGTACTTGTGATTTACTCACTTGTACCCCTCCTCATCTTCATTCCTGCCGGAGGAGGAGTCGCCTATACTCCATTCCTGCCGAAGGAGGAGTCGCCTATACTCCATTCCTGCCGAAGGAGGAGACGCCTGCTTCATTCCTGCCGAAGGAGGAGACGCCTACTTCATTCCTGCCGGAGGAGGAGACACCTACTCGTGTCTACTGCATTTCCTGCCGGAGGAGGAGAAGTCTGCGCGTGTCTACTCGTCCCTGCCGGAGGAGAATTCGCAGCGTTCGCACCGGAGGAGGACTCGCAGCATTCGCACCGCCGGACAACGAACCGTACGTCCGTACCGCAACGTTCACCCATCGCGGGCGCCGAATTGGAAATTGGTAAACTTCGCCCCGCCGGACAAGGAACCGCGCCTCCGTACCGCAACGTTCAACCATCGCGGGCGCCGAATTGAAACAACGCGGAAACGACCGGAAACAACACGGAAACTACAGGAAATCGTGCACCAACCACCGCGATGTCCAACCGCCGGGCTCACATCCCGGCACCTCAACCTTATTGGCAGACAGTCGATGACCATCCACCTCTCAAATGGCCACTCTGGGAGCGGCTATTCAACGCGTTTCTCACCGGCCTGGATGCAACCAGGGACAACACGGCAAAATTGACGGACAACGAGAAGAACGACTTTCTTCTCTCGTTTTTGGGGACAGCCGCGCTTCCCCAATTCGCCAGTCACCCTGTGTTCAATGCCGATCCAGACGCCGATTTCGAGGAGTTCCTGGCAGCTGCCCGGGAGACTTTCTACAGGCCTGTCAATCCGGTACGGGCCCTGTTCGACTTTATGCAGCACTCACAAGGGTCTACACAGTCAATCACCGAGTACATTCGCGTACTCAGGACTCTGATCCAGCAGTGCACGTTCCCTGTCGATCAGGGGACACGACGCATCGAGGAACGCACCTTAATCGACTATCTGCTAGCAATACAATTGGTGCGCGGCCTACACAGCCGTGCTACACAGGAGAAACTGCTCACCCTCGACGCAGTGGATTTGGACAAATTCACTGCCCTCGCATTGGCTGATGAGAGCGCCAAAAAGGATGCTGCAAACATGGCGCCCGGGTCATCGCAGATCAGCGCTACCTCACACCGCCGGTACAACCGGGGCAAGGGACCTAGCTCCGCGCAGCACACAGGACCCAGACCTACGCCGGTACGCCCCAGTACCTCAGTCAACCGCCAGCCAACCGGTAGGAGAGTCTGCCGGCATTGTGGAGATTCCTCTCACGCAGACAGCAGGGATTCCAGATGCCGCGCCCGCGGTCAGACCTGCAAGAAGTGTGGTAAGGAGGGCCACTTCCAGCGAGTCTGTAGGAGCAACCCCTGCTCTACCTCGCGCCCTCCGGCTAAACAACACTGTCGACTGACTCACCAGATGCGCAGCAATCACAAAAAGGGCAGGAAGAGTGTCAATGCTTTGCACACTCAACCACCTTATTGTGAGGTTCACATCGCCTCTACTGATGATGCTCCTGCCGAACCACTGCGTTTGATGGTCGACACAGGCTCGGATGTCACTGGCATCACTCGGGACATGTTCCATAAGCACTTCCGGGCCACCAAACTGCAAACGGCTGACCCGATCGTCAATTTCGACCAGTCAGAAGTGCCCATCGAAGGACAATTTCCTGCACAACTCTTCTTCCAAGGATGAACTGCCAACGTGTCCGTGTACGTGTTTGGTGATTCCTGCACCAATACACTAGGCATGGACGCAATGCGTGCGCTGGATCCGGTGTACATCACTATCCAGGCCAAAAACAGCATTGTCCGCGCAGTCACCAAGTCCAACTCACCAGAGGATGTCAACGACGGTGCTCCCGCCAGCAGCGCGCCAGCAGCAGATATCTCTGACGTCTCTACTCCTACGCTAGCTGCCAAGGATACTCAGACCTGGGAGAAAGCAGGATTGCTGTCGCTGCTACACAGCTTTCCCAAGCTCACGAGCACAGCTATCGGCACTTTTCCCGGATTCAAGCACAGAATCCGGCTCAAACCTGATGCGCGGGTACCACCCGCCCAACCAGTTCGCTCCATTCCAGTGCGCTTCGAGCAACTTGCAGAGAAGGCAGTCAAGGAAATGGAGGAGCAAGGTATCTGGGAGAAGGTCGCACACTCAGACTACGTGCATGGAATGGTCGTGGTGGCAAAAGCAGACGATTCTACTGCTGTACGCATCACTTCCGACCTGTCTCCGCTCAACAAAAACGTGGATCCAGTGCTGTATCCACTACCCAACATCCAGGATTTGCTGTACACGCACCTCGCTGCTGCTACAGTGTTCAGCAAAATAGACCTGCGGAAGGCCTATTTCAACATCGAGCTTGATGATGAGTCTCAGTTGCTAACAACTACAGCCACACCATGGGGCTACTATGCATACCGCAAGTTGCCCATGGGACTCAAGGATTCTGCAGCTGTATTCCAGAAGCTGGTTCACGAAACGCTTGCTGGGATTCCTGGATGCCAGCCCTACATAGACGATATCATTGTCTATGGAAGGAATCGAGAGGAGCACGACCGCACTCTACGGCTGGTTCTACAGAAGTTGGATGCCAAAAATCTCCGACTGAACCTCAGCAAGTGCACCGTCGCCTCACCCAGCATCTCGTTTCTGGGCCATGTGATCGCCAACGGATGGGTCAGCCCGGATCCACACAAGTTGGACTCGATTCGCAACATGGAACGACCCCAAAACAAGCTGGACGTGCAGAGTTTTTTGGGTGCGATCAACTACCTGAGCAAGTTCGTTCCTAGCCTGACCGACGCCTCAGAACCACTTCGTGTGCTCACCCGAGCAGACACGAAATTCAAATGGGAGCAGCCGGAACAAGCTGCCTTCGATCGACTCAAATCTCTGATCTGCGACAAACGAGGACTCAAACTCAAGATGTTCGATCCGGAGAAACCCACCATCGTGACTGCAGACGCCTCCGCCTATGGAATAGGTGGAATGCTGTCCCAAGTGCACTGCGGCCAGGAGTACCCAGTGGCATTTGGACACCACACGCTGGACCCCACCAAACGCCGTTGGGACACCACAGAAAGGGAAGCGTTCGCTGCCATGTTCTTCTGCGAACACTGGGAGAAGTACCTACTTGGCAGTCACTTCACACTACGCACGGACCACCAGGCTCTGCAAGCTCTGCTGCACCGGCAGACCAACCAGCGCCGATCTCAGAAGTTCGAACGTTGGGTGCATCGCCTCAACGTTTTTGACTACTCAGTCGAATTCGTGGCCGGACGCAAAAACTACATGGCCGATGCATTGTCCAGACTGCAGAAGGTGCCAGACGTGCCTAGAGTCTGCAGCACCACTAAGAAGGGTCTTTCCATCGAAAAGATTGCTAACGCTACGGACCAGGACCCTCAGCTACAACTTGTGAAGCGTTTCTGCACCAGAGGGTGGCCAGCTAAACCGAAGCTGCCGCCTCAGCTCCTGTCAACGCCTTTCTACACGCTGCGTGACACTCTCTCCCTGGAGCATGGATACATCATCCGAGACAACAGCCAGATCGTGGTTCCACAAGTCTTGCGACCGGATCTGCTCTCCATGGCTCACGAAGGACATCCAGGCATCGTTGCCTTCAAACGGAAGCTTAGAGAGACCTACTGGTGGCCTGGAATGGCTACTGAGGCTGAGCGTTTCGTGAGGGACTGTGGAAACTGTCTCAACTCGGCCAAGTCAGCACCCAAGCTGCACCTGCAGGGCCAGCATCTGTACACACCGAAGGAGCCGTGGGAGGAACTCTCCATCGACATCACAGGGCCATTCGATAATGCCCCTGCTCATCAGAAGAACATCGTTGTGCTCGTGGACAACTACTCTAAGTTCCCAGAAGTTCTGTGCACGAAGGACACAACTTCTAGCAGAATCATTCGCTGGCTCAGGGAGATCTTCGCTCGTTTTGGCAACCCAGCCAAAATAATCTCTGATAACGGACCACAGTTTGTCAGTGACGAGTTTCACAACTTCCTGACAGAACGGGACATCATCCACGAGACAACACCTGTCTACACTCCCCAACAAAACGCGTTCGTGGAGGTCTTCAATCGATTCATCAAGCACCACATTCAGACGTTCAGCTCGAGTCTACCGTGGGAGGAAGGCCTTCAGCGATCCCTCGCTCACTTCCGCGCTACACCTCGAGAGGGCCAGGAGCTCAGCCCCGCGCAGAAGTTCTTCGGACGCAGACCTCGATTGGGCTGGGAAGTCTACCGACAACCCCACAAAACGGCTCAAAAAGAGGAAGGAGGGGAAGACAAGCGACCGCGGCAAAGACAACAGCAACCAAGCCAAAACACTGCTAGCTCAGGACAACTGTTCGCTGTTGGGCAGAAGGTGCGCACCAAACGACCTCACACGCCCAAAGGACTCAGCCCCTGGAGCAACAAAGTGCTAACGGTTGTGAAGGTGCTCGGCAGATTCAACTACCTGCTATCTGACAAGCAGAAGTGGAACGGGCGCAACATGCAACGTGTTGCCGACCGGCCGGGACCATCTGTCTATGAAGCTGAGGCAACCGCGCCAGAACCAGCTCAGCCGCGACCACAACGACAACACCACCCTCAGCGGAATCGTCAACCGCCAGACCGCCTAGGGGACTGGCTCTACTACTGACCGACGTTTCCGCCTCAAGAAGAAAGAAGGTGGTTGATATGTTTGGCGTTGCGTGTGTAGTTGCGCTAGTTAGGAAATACACACCACCTGCTGTACGTACAACCGCGAAGGCTACCGTAACCTTGTACGCGCCAAACATTGTAGTTGTAGCGCTATGTGATTAGTAGCCCGCTCGCCCTTTGTTGTCTAGAACTTTCGTCACTCTCTCCGTCTGGCTACCTGGCGAGCGGTCGTGTCATTATTCTCCTGTCTATTTAATTAATTGTTGGTTGGAGGTAAAAGTTGTTGTTGATCGGCTGCCACAGAAAGCAACAGCTACTACCGAGACCGCAGAGGAGACCAATAAAACAGATAGGTGCAAATGAAAGAGCGTCATTGGTTCTATAAATGTTCCAGATTTGGTGAGGATTACTTTAAAAATGCGCTTACGGCGCCCGGTCAAAGATGGAAGTCGGTCAAAAATCGGCGGGCTCGAAAAAGCATGGTTTTTCAACTTCGGGCGCCGATTTCTCCGGAATGGGTGGGCCCCAGGGCTGTTGGGTCGGTTTTTTTCCTCGGTTTTTTTCGTTTTTTTCCGGAAAAAAACCGGTTTTTTTCCTAGGGGCTCGGAAAAAAACTAAAATGCGGAAAAAAACTCAAGTAAGTTTTTAAAGGAAATAGGCACAATAACTGGTCAATTTCGCTTCCAATGCTTTGAATTTACGTTAATAGAAGCCTTACAAGCATTTCCCTTGCATAACTTAGCTGTTTTTCGCAAAAAATATTGGTACCATTTTCAGGCAACTTTTATTATTGTATTTTTGGTGTTTTAAAATCAAATTACTACTCTAAAACATGAAATTAGTGCATTTTGTAATAAAACTCACGCTATTTCGTTGAATTCTGCAATAAAAAGCGATTGTTAAAAATTTTTTTCTGTCATCTCGGAAAATAACTTTTGGAAAAAAACCGGAAAAAAACAGGAAAAAAACCGGAAAAAAACCGGCTTGAGTTTTTTCCGGAAAACAAACAGCCCTGGTGGGCCCCCAGCCGAACCGGCTGGGGTTTGTAATATCCACACTTTAGTGGTTCAGATCAGCGAATAAAAATGGGGGGTCAAAAATTCCATCCGCCGCCCTCATAAGGCAACCTGCCCGATTTTTTTTTGCAACGCCTCTTAACCGCTAGCTAGACCAACTGTGTCGGTAACTTGATTTATTACAGTGTGGCTACCAGCACCATAAATGGTACCTCTGCACATGGCCATGGGGGCCGGTCTACCGGTGCCGGCACCAATGCGAGCGGTAACATATGTGGTACCGGCACCTTATGGTACCGTTGTAGAGGTGCACTTCAAATACTGCATAAAATACGCACACACAGAGATGCAGTGTTTGTGTGTTAGCTTTTTCTACTTTTATGTGTACATGCACAGTACATAACTTTAGGCGTGTTGTTGGTAGAGCGGGTCTGTCAATTATTTGCATATGCACTTCCACTCTCTCTCTTTCTCGTCTCTTCGCCTGTTGTTGTTGTTGTTGCGCTTTTTAGTTGCTCATTTGTTTGTTCTTCTCTCAAGTAAAACGTTCGGTTCGCTCATAAACAGGTTATCCGCCGAAGGGGGTTGGGGGTCTGAACCCAAATTTTGGGAGGGGATTGGGCACTAAAAACGATCAAAAAATCGAAAAAATCGCAATTTCTCGGCTAAAAATCGTCAAAAATCGCAAATTTAGGCTGAAATACAGCTAAAAAGTACTATTTCATAGGTGATTTTGGCAATTTTTGTGTCTGAAATTGCAAAACATCGCGAAAGTTTGCTAAAAAGTACTTGCCTGCCAGGAAAATCGGGGGGAGGGGGGTTCGGAAAAATCGTCATGGTGGTCCCCATCCGGGGGGGGGGGTCTGGCCTAAGTCGGGTGGGGGCAGACCCCAGACCCCCTGTTACATGTATGGGTTGCTGTTATCAACTTAACAACCTTCACCGTGTATGGTAGTACCGGTACCTTATTTGGTGCCACCACGCGGGCGAACGTGGGGGTACCATGTGTGTGGTGACGGTACCATATATGATGCCACTGGCCTAGGTACCGGTACCATAAAGGGCGTTAAGTGCCTGATTGTAGTATTGCCTGTTCACTTCAAGTCAGCTGCATTTAATCCATTTCAGTGTGCAATGCAGCTGACACGTCCAGCATAGCGTCAGCTACAGGAGGTTTGACGTTTACTGGCGACCTAAGCAAGTGTCCATTTAAAAACGAGCTTGGCTCGACATTGTGTCTGAGCGGCACAACATTTTCGATTGCTTGTCCAGCCGATCACTATGGTTATTTCGAACACACAGGCCCAGTGACTGGTCACTCTTCTTTGTGCGAGTACTCAGTTCCTGCAACCGTCCGGTGCACTGAGGAGGGTCGTTGGGAGGACCTTGTGATAGGCACCCCTGGAGAGGGAAACCTGGCTTTCTGTTTGAACCAAAACGTGCCCAGACTCTACTCATGCAAAGCTTTGCGCTAGATTCCTTTGCTCATGTCTCCTTGTATGCAGTGGCGTACCCTGAGTTTGCAAGGAGGCGTAAAATTTTGACCGGCCCTGGTTGAAAAGTTTTGAAAAATCAGACTTCACAAAAACGTATTCAAACGGCAGTCAGTATTTTGTAAATTGAACAGTTTTAATAGATGCTGGAGACCTGCACCGGCCAACTTTTTGGCGGCCCGGCCCGGCCCGGGGTCCACAGTCTGGGCCCGGCCCGGGAAAGCTAACATAACAGAAAAATGGCAGGAAACAATACCACTATTGTCAAAATATAAATTTTATGAGGTGTAATAGCTTAGTTGAGGGCCATTGCCCAAACAGGCGCGAAAATTTTGAAAATTTAGAAAAAAACTTCAAAAACTTCAAACACATTTAAAAGCATACATGTAACAGAGGGTCTGCCCCCATCGGACTTAGGCCAGACCCCCTCCGATTGAGACCCCCGAGAGTATTTTCCGACCCCCCCCGATTTCTGGCAAGTAATTTTTTGAGATAATTTTTGCAAGTTTTTAGAATTTCAGACACTAAAATTGCTCAAATATAGTTTTCTGTGAAACAGCACTGTGAGCCCAAATTAGCAAAAGGTTGCAAAGCAGGTATACCGCCCCCTACGCCCCATCTGGGTAAGCTACTGCCATATGGCCCTTCAAGGTTGTTTACTGGTTCAAAGTGTTCACGTGCGGCAGA
Source organism: Sabatieria punctata (assembly GCA_030248155.1). NCBI lineage: Eukaryota > Metazoa > Nematoda > Chromadorea > Araeolaimida > Comesomatidae > Sabatieria > Sabatieria punctata. The sequence continues at coordinate 126,427 of JASANB010004185.1, forward strand.
CATGTGTTAACGTTTTTTCCCTGATTGGGGTAGAATTTTGATTCTTGAGGGGGCTGAGGAGGGGATACACGTAGGAGCGCATGAAGGGATGGTGAGCCAAAAAGTCCCATTTTTTTGCTAAAATCAAGGTTTTTGGCTTGTTTTTCGTTATGATAAGTTAAAACAAGTTATTCTAAGCTCATATTTACACCTAATCTAGGCATACATTTATCATAACTTTCTATACAAAATTCTTTCAAAAATTTTCTGAGGGGGTAGCGGCCGCTGGGGGGTGGCAGGTCAGAGCCTCAGGGGGGTCGACCCCCCTCAGCCCCCTTGACCATGTCTGACGTGCGGTGCAGTGTTTTATGTGTTTGATGAGTCAGTGCTGCCTAGCCTAGCCTGCAGTATAATTATCTTATATTTCGTCGGCTCCTCTTGAGATTATAATACAGTATAGATAAAAAAATGTCCCATCGCTTTTGCGGCCTTCACTCAAACGTTTCGTTCTCAGTCATTTCTTTACCGATTTGGCTCAAATTATCAGCAAAAATTAACAACATGGTTGGCTAAATATTCTGCAGGTTTAGTGCCAAAATTCGGACTCATACTGGTTTTCTGACCCGAAAACTAGGAATGAGGGTGGTCCACGCAAGTTTATTATTTTTTTCGGTAATATGAGGAGTACAGGCCTGAAACTTGCAGGAATGATTGGTGTTGCTATTGGGCATAACATACTAAGCGGACAGCCCTGTAGTTCAAAGGGCACTAAAATTGGGGAATTTCAAGACTTTGTTATTAGACAGCAACAACATGTACATATCGCTTAGGCTTTGTTTTATCTGTTTTACAGCTTCTTCTGCCTAAGTACCGTTTTACAGGTGTCTGGCTTTAAAAACGAAGTAAAGCTTGATTGATTGATTGATTGATTGATTGATTGATTGATTGATTGATTGATTGATTGATTGATTGATTGATTGATTGATTGATTGATTGATTGATTGATTGATTGATTGATTGATTGATTGATGACTTTTCTTCGTAAAACCGGCAAAATGACGATTCTAAAGATTTTCGATTTTCAAAAAAACGCCGCAGGGATGGTTTCTACGGTGTGGAACAGAGTTTAAATATCAGGTTCATTTATTTTCCGAACTTCCTGCTACAATCTGCGTTGATTAACAACAGATTCAGTGCTTTGATTCTAGAAGGTGCGGATTTCTTAAGTAAGTAAGTAAATTTATTCCCAGACATATGGGATTAACTATGGGATTTTCACTCATGTTTTTTGAAATTCCCCAATTTTAGTGCCCTTTGAGCTACAGGGCTGCCCGCTTAGTACGTGTATGTTATGCCCAATGACAACACCAATCATTCCTGCAAGTTTCAGGCCTGCACTCCTTGTATTACCGAAAAAAAAAATTTGAGTGGACCACCCTCATTCGTAGTTTTTTGGTCATAAAACCAGTATGAGTCGGAATTTTGGCACTAAACTTGCAGAATATTTAGCCAACCATGTTGTTAATTTTTGCTGTAAATTTGAACCAAATCGGTAAAGAAGTGACTGAAAACGAAACGTTTGAGTGAAGGCCGAAAAAGCGATTGGACATTTTTTTATCTATACTGTATAAATGGAATTGAACCCTTTTTATCAGTTTCAAACGTTTTGTTATCGTTAGCCACTTTCGCGTTCAAATTATTGGTGCAGTATGTACTTGATGAAAAGTTTGATTGTTTTGTGTGAGTGTTTGAGTGTGTTCGCATTGTGTAGCTGCTTTTGAGTGATTGTGTTGCGCGTGTGTTGTGTTTTACCAGTCACCCATCGATAAACTTCTTTCATTTGGTGCCGAGTACCCGTTGAGCCCCATCACAAGTCTTCTCGTCACAGTTTCTTGTGGTCAAGTTCCCAAGCTCCCCTTCGCTTCAATCAGCAGTTCCATTGCGTGATCATCAGGCAGAGGCGTAGCCCCATTTGATGCTCACATGTCGTCAACTACATTTCGTGGTTGCCTCCGACTTCCACAAGAGCAAATACAGTGTGATCTCGAGCAGCAGCAGCGATGGCAGATCGAGCAACTGCGGCGTCACAGATAGTGGCAAATCGAACAACAGCGCCTTGATCGCCCAGTACCTGTCTCAATCCCGAAAGGCTCCTGCGAAAGAGGAAGCTGCTTCGTGTTCTGGCACTTCGGATGTCCAAGTCGGCTCATTAAATACTCCCTTCAGTGGGTTAATGGTCGATCCTCCTTTCATTGGGCATTCCTGTTCAACCAAAGAGATTGTTTCGTGCAGAAAGACTCCCAAGGATGCTCAAGTGGCAGTGAAGCAAGATGTGGGGAAGAAAGAAGTGAAGGATAAACCACAGTTAGATGAAGGAGCTCCTGTTGTTTGGCAGAAGGCCATTTTCAACTCATTTCCGTTGATGTTGTGCCGCAAGCACCTTGTGAAGATATGGGCTAAACACAGCAAGGCCTAAACGTGGCGCGCAAGAGATCGAGTTAACATGGTATCAGAGCAGAGCAGGTTACTGGAGATTCTGAGTCAGCAGAGGTGGAGCAGTTCTCACCATTCGTTCGTTTTCCTACGGTTGTCAGGCACAGATGAGGCCCGGTTGACATCCGTGAGGGGGAGTGATGAAGAGTTTGATTGTTTTGTGTGAGTGTTTGAGTGTGTTCGCATTGTGTAGTTGCTTTTGAGTGATTGTGTTGCGTGTGTGTTGTGTTTTACTAGTCACCCGTCGATAAACTTCTTTCATTATGCAAGCACATACGTACATAACTCATTGCTTGTTTGTACTATTGTTGATGATCATACATGAAACAGGCCACCCGCCTATGAGGGGTTCTTAAAAATCGGCGTCACAATGTGCTTCTTTAGAAAACTTGAGAGGTTAAATCATTTACGGGTGGGGCTGCCGATCTCAGTGGTTCGTCCTAGCCAGGCTTGCCAGGTTTCGGGTTTTACCCTCTGATCTGGGGGTATTTTTCCAGCATTTGGAGACGAAAATTTCATCTGAGGGTTGGGGACAAATCTGGGGGAATTCGCAATTTTGTTGGGGGTTGGGTGAATTTTGGGGGAATTTACGAAAATTTAGGGGATTTTTTGGGGGTTTTGGGGATTTTAGAAATTTGTTCTTCAGTCTGATTATGGAATGTTGTTTTTTACTAGAGATGAATCAATGTTCAACGTATTTGTTTGAAAACATGTAATGCCATCCACCTGTCGACCAAAATGGATGTTTTCATTCTGAAGAAGTTTTATGAGGGGCTTCCAAAATCTCAACTTTGGAATTTCTTTTGGAACAGTGTAAAAATTAGAGATATTGAGTGGATACACTACGCGTCATTGTATCAAAATGTGTATGCTGTTTAGAATCAACGTGAAGTAAAATTAAGATGTGTGAAAACTTGGTACAAAATTTTCGAAAATTTCATTCATAATTCTGTAGTTTTCTTGGTGTAACTGGTAGAGTTCCGACGATATATCGATATCGATATCGAAAAGTCGATATATCGACCCTTTTTCCAATATCGATATCGATATCACGATGTTTCGCATCGATATTTTCGATATTTTTTGGGCAGAAAAGTAGGACAAACACAAAACTGACACAAAGTTTATCTCTCAGTAAAACAGTAAACAGTAAAAAAAACCAGTTATTCCTAGACAACTCAGAAATCGATGGTAGTGAAAACCTAACAGTGGCATCATAGCTCCCAGAAACATCAATTTCTCTGCATTCTCAGCTTTCAGACCATACATGTACTAGGGGGGTTTGGGGGGGTTACCCTCCCCCCCGCTGGAAAGGCCAACCCCCCCCCTCACCCCCCCCACCCCACCCCCCGAGACAGGTTAAGGGACCCCCCCCCCCGACCAAAAAATACAAGTACTAGTGGTGGCTCCAGTACTAACAAACTGGGTCAGAAATCACTAATTTTTAGCCTAAAATTCACTTGAAAAGCCGTTGGAAACCGAATTTGGCGTTTCCACTGCTGATATTTAAGAAAAATCGGTGTTTTTGGAAGCTCTTTTTGTCATTTTTTGCTTGTTTTAGCTTTAAAACGCTATTTGGCAGCTTAAAATAGCGATTTTTAGCGTCCTTACTGAAAAAAAACGTGCTAAAAACGCATTTCTAGGCGTTTTGGAGCTTTTTGAAATTTGGGAGCCCCACCTGGGCGAAACCCCCCCCGCGGCCCTCCACCTGAGGAAACCCCCCCCCCCCTACCCCCCTCCCCCCAGGTCGGCCCGGAGCTGTTACATGTATGTTTCAGACAGCAACGCTTAGGTTCTTAAATGTCTACAGCAACACTTACCCCCTCACTCCGCAACACTTAAAGCACGAGGGCACAAGCAGACATGGGCTAGCATTTCGGCTGAGGGGTGGTAAATTTTCAAAGCCTGAGGGGGTACCGCCGGACTGATGGGTGGTTAAAAGAATGGTAAGCAAAAAATTCCGATTTTTTACTAAAGTCAAGGTTTTTTGGTTTATTTGTCATTAAAATAAGTTAAAATACGCTATTCTGTCTGAACTCTTTATGCCTAATGAGGGTGGAGCATAGGCCTGAGGGGATCAACGTTTTTATTGAAGGGCTTAAGAAGGGCCACTACCTTTTCTGCCATTCTCTGCTTAATTGATATCAGATCGCTGATTGCATCAGTACTTGACTGATAAGCAGCGAGAGCAGTTTGGTCTTTCAAATTTTTAGAGTTTCTTCCATAACTATAAATATCGATATCGATATCGATCGATATTGAGCTGAAAATAATCGGTCATCAGTGGCGACTTGAGGGCCAGTTGCCCAACTTCTTGCTGGGTAGCGAATAAACTTGATTTGACTTGATCGTCGAATTTTGATATCGTCGGACGGAACACTATGTAGCACCTGGTCAGATCGTAATTTGGTGATTTGTTGCACAATTACGATTCACAATTTTTGCGTACGTGTTGTAAATTTCATTCTTTCTGTTCCTCACTATATCTAATTTCATTCTTTCTATTTCTCACTATATCTAATTTCATTCTTTCTGTTTCTCACTATATCTAATTTCATTCTTTCTGTTTCTCACTATATCTAATTTCATTCTTTCTGTTTCTCACTATATCTAATTTCATTCTTTCTGTTTCTCACTATATCTAATTTCATTCTTTCTATTTCTCACTATATCTAATTTCATTCTTTCTATTTCTCACTATATCTAATTTCATTCTTTCTGTTTCTCACTATATCTAATTTCATTCTTTCTGTTTCTCACTATATCTAATTTCATTCTTTCTATTTCTCACTATATCTAATTTCATTCTTTCTGTTTCTCACTATATCTAATTTCATTCTTTCTGTTTCTCACTATATCTAATTTCATTCTTTCTGTTTCTCACTATATCTATCTAATGTGTCTCAGCTTCCGGCAGCTCTGAAAGTACATTTTAAATCTTGGGGGAATTTTACAAATTCTGAGGGTTTTCTGGTTGAAATTTTGTCTGATTTAGGGGTTTTTATGTCTGCAGACCTGGCAACACTGGTCCTAGCTAGCAAGCCGGTCAGGGAGCGCAGATCGTATAATGTGTGCCTATCTTATACATGGAAAAACTGAAAATTGGATTTCCATTTCAACTAAGATGACCGACGAAAACCACAGATACAATGTACATGCGATGCGACGCACAGTCGAGTCGGCTTGTTTTGAATTTTGATTTGCTTGTTGTACAGATAAGGAGTGCAATGTAGGTCGTGCCGGCGTTAGTTAATCTACCGTAAACAGCTCTGTGTTATCAGTTGGTTTATTTACTCGCTACCTAGAGGGCTTAGTGCCAAGCTTTTCCCTTGCTTCACTAGAGACCTGTGTAAATAAACAGAATGAAGGAGAGCAATGCCGAGAGACAGCCACTGCTGTCCGGTTCCCATAACAGGTAATATACTATGGATGGATGGATATTAATGATAATGGTCCGGCGGTATTGTCTGCTTGAAATACGACTAATGAAAGTTAGATGGCTGCCGGCCGGGCTTATATCGATCAAAAGAGGTCGGTTCAATAGCGAACGGCCAGGCTTAACGTCTTTAGCGCTTAAACGCCGCCGGCCGTCAAACTGCTGTCTAAAAGTTTGACTTTCGATAAAGCCAACTGAACATTTTCTTCCAATCTAGTTGCAGAATTGCCGCTAAACCACCACCCGGAAGGCCGTTGAAAGATGTGGTGAGTTGCATTTTCTTTCTTACTCCGTAAATCAGCGGCAGATCACTACACGCCACCTTGCCCAGGCTCCGAACACGCTTCTTTTCCTACCTATAGTGGTATTTGTGCTGGATTTTGATTTATTTAGCTAACATCTAGTTTGTTCTATAGGCCCTCATAATAGGTCATCAGTGGTGACTTGAGGGCCTATTTACTGTACTATATAGTTGAGGCTGACGGCGAAAATTAGATTGTGGCTGAAAATTTAAATTTTTCTCGAGCATTCTGTCGAAATAATTCGAAAACTTCTAGCAGAAATCCGAAATCCCGAAAAAGATTTTTATATAAAATGTTACCAACGGTCGAAATTATTTTTTTTTGTGAAAGTTTTTATCGTTTTAAAATAGGATTGCGTCGCTCGAATAGTAGCGCCCTTTACGGACAGTCAGAAAATATAAACGCGCACGCTCTAATAGTAGCGCTCCCACGGGCACTACTAGAAACGCTTTATACAATATGTGTTTCCAATGTAGAATACTGTTCCTTTAATACAATTTTCTTTGATTAAGCTTGCAAACATTAGTCAGACTAAAACTCATATAAAGATTGCTTGTGTTTAAGACAAAAATACCCTGTAGTTTCAGAAAATGAGGATACTTGCGATGGCCAATGTAGCATTGAAATAATAAACGCGCACGCTCCAATACTAGCGTCCAAAAAAAGCAAACACGAAAAACTAATAGCGCAGCGCTATTATTAAAAGTTTTACTGTAGTTGCCAAAGTTGATTTTTGTTCCGTTGCTTAAAAATGCATCTCGAGGCTTCTTGAATCTATCGGAGCAGGGAGGTCCTTCGGCAGGGTGTACATAATGGCCAATTTTATACTTCAGCCTTGCACTAGCACTTTCTAAATGACTACTAATCGCGCAATTCCGGCTTCGGCAGGCTAGGAAAGTGCCACTGTCACCGGCGTGGTAGAAATCCGCCTTTATCAAATTCGGTCCATACATGTAACAGGGGAGTCTGGGGTCTGTCCTCCACTACCCGACTTAGGCCAGACCCCCCCCCGAATGCCCCCTCCCCCGAGACGATTTTCCCGCCCCCCCCCCTCGGATTTTCTGGCAACTAATTGTTTGAGTAAATTTCTGCGATTTTTTTGCAATTTCTGACACAATAATCGCCAAAATCACCTGCAAAACAGCACTTTTTAGCTGTATTTCAGCCCATTTTTAGCGATTTTTGACGATTCTTAGCCGGAAAATTGCGTTCAGAATATCATCGTATTTTTCCGCTGCGGCCCCCCAGTCGCAAGTTATGGACCTCTGAAGTTTCGTTAAGAAACATGCCCTGACAAGCCATAATCCTGAAATACACTGTAAATGTTCAAGATTCACGCATTTCTGAAGGGAACCTTTTGTCAGTCAATAGTGTACCCGACCTATTTTGACCCACTGAGTTAAAAAATGGCGTTTGTTTTTCTCTACTGCTGTTCAATTTTGAGATATTAGTGATCAAGCCAAATTTGCATTAATATTCGTATATCTGCAAAAGGAGTAATTAAAGATTAAAACAAACGCCATTTTTGAACTCAGCGGGGCAAAATAGGTCGGGTACACTATTGATGACAAAAGGTTCCCTTCAGAAATGCGTGAATCTTGACCATTTATTTCAGGATTATGGCTTGTCAGGACATGTTTCTTAATGAAACTTCAGAGGTCCATAACTTGCGACTGAGAGGCCGCAGCGCAAAAATACGATAATATTCTGAATCAGCGGAAAAAACTGCACCAGATAGATACCACGTTATGCCCAGATGTGACAGATAACTTATTGTCTGAGTACCAGGGCATAAAAATTACATAAGTAGCTCAGGAGCGTTCAGATTGAAAAACAGATGTCATTTTCGTAATCAGCGGCAAAAACTACATTAGGTGATATAAATTTAGATGGCTCTGTACCCTACATGCCATTGAATTGAGTCACCTTTCAAACCAGCATGTTATAGCAAGTGCAGCCGTTTTCTTCCCAAATCATAAAACTGCCGATATCTTCCAAACTAAGCAATAAAGTTATTTTCGGAATCAGCAGCAAAAACTACATAAGAAAAACTGCATTGCACCGCGGTTAATGGTCATGCTAGCGAGTAGTGCCACTCAAGAAATAGGCTTGGTCTCAAATTTGGACGCCAATTTCTCCCGATTCAGATCGAATCTAGCTAAACTGAATGCATTTTCGAACTCAGCACACAAAACTGCATATAACAGTATGCGAACCACTAAGCTTTGCAGAAAAAAATTTTTTTCGAACACCTATGAGAGGCCAAACACCCCCCATACCCCCTAAACAGCACACTTTAGTGCGCTCATTTTGTTTGGCCAACTCATGCCTACTTTTGTTAAAACATTCGCTTGGCAGGGCCTTTGCATAAAAAGTTATAAAGATTTTTCGAAAAAAAACGGAGTGGCATTTTGCGGAAATTTCGTAGTTTTCGGAGAATGTCTCGCTAACCAGCTATGATCTGGAAGCGGGAGTACCAGAAAATGAAAGGCCATTGGAGTAGCTACAAAACTATATGCGAGTTGGGATCATAGCTTAAGAAATGAGTGAAGGGTGATCGTTTTAATGGAGACTGTCAGACACGTGAAAATGAGCCCAAAAATTGCTGCCGACCCAACTTTGAGGGAGTGTAGCTCCGGCTCCAGGGGGTTGCTGGTGGCCGGGCATGCACCGTTGGTCTTCGACTGTGCTCTATTTTAACAGATATTAATATCAGCCAGAGCCGTGAGATGAATGCATCTTAAGCCTGTTTCGCTGTTTGTGTCTGTAAAACAAGTTGTCTGAAAGGACTTTGAAACAGACTTTGTTTGTTTCTGCCTAGTACCGTTTTACAGGTGTCTGGCTCAAAAAAGAAGTAATATTGATTGATTGATTGATTGTTGACAAGAAAACGTTAGAAAGCAAAAGATTAGGCTAGGATACCCAGAACTAGTTCACGAGATTTGCCGTGATTTCGGAAAAAAATCGAAAAAATAACTGAAAAAAACTTTGTATCCATCCCTGGCGGATGGTAGATTTTTTGCCTCCCTAAGACTTCGTCGTGGGCTCGTACGAACGTTTGGTAAACAATGAATATGGCTGAATACAATACTGTAGGTATTAACAAATCATCACTCAATATTTGCTGCTTTCCTAATGACGAGAAAAGTGCAATTTTATGTCTTTATTACCAATCGCTTGAGCGTTGCTCTAAATTTTTATGCCCACCTTTCGGCAGGCCTCGCAGCGCACCTTTCTATACAAGCTGCATAAAATTTTACTGCTGCAGTTTCGCTACGCCGATCGGAGCGACCAATTTCTGATTGCCGCGGGCACTGTGGTATCGGTTGTAACGGGAGCAGGATGGCCGTTCATGGCAGCTATATTCGGTCAACTTTCGAACACATTTATCGCCGCCCAAAATTCTCTGGTGATGAGCAAATTTGGCACAGACTTGGACCTCCAGGGGCCCAATTACACGTTCGCTCTGCCGCAAATTACAAGACGTCAGTTTCTGGACGAAACTACCGACTACTGTCTCAAATTTGCATACCTCGGTGTGGCCATTATGATTGCAGCTTATGCACAGGTACGTACTTTTAGCAGTATTCCTGTATCCTGTACGTAAGAGGCAAAATTGTTGTCCAAAGCAATTTTTTGCTTAGAACGGTGCACTAAAAGCACGTGCTTCAAAATATTTAGTGCTTTTGAAACCTTAAGGTGGATTATGCTCGTGTAGAAAAAGACCGCCAGGCGACTTTTCTGTAGAAAAACTGTCACTCCGTCCGTGTACATAAAAATTTTCGGCTCAACAGAAATTTTTTGCAAGCTTTTTCCAAATTTTCCGCCAGTTGAGCGCTCTCCTGCGTTCTTATAGTGGTCTCGCACTAAAACAACATCATTTACACATTTCTGCCATTGAAAAGTCAACATAAAAAAGACCGGCGACAAAAATAATTCAATTTTTAACTACATTTTTGTCGCCGGCGGAAAGATTTCGCAAGGCGTTTCATACTTTAAACGAGTTTTTCTACAGAAAAGTCGCTAGGCGATCTTTTTCTACGAAAATATGAATGCACCTTTATGTAGCTATTAGCCCGACGCATACACAACTGCTTGAAATAACCCTATTTGGAGCCAGTACCATAAACGGCGTTAAGTACTTGATTGTAACATGAAAAATGGACTTGAGAGATAAACGATTGGTAGTGAGTTGAAAGCGACGGAACATCACCTTTCCTTCTAGATGGCCTGTTGGCTGACAACCTGCGAGCGTCAGATCACCAAATTGCGACGGGATTTCTTTCGTTCGGTGATGCGACAAGATATGAGTTGGTACGATCGAAACATGAGCGCAACACTAATCAGCAAACTTTCCGAGTGAGAGAGCTTTTGTAGGCGAAACACAGTGGATCGAGCCAATTTCAGCTGCCTAAATTTGGTCAAAGAGGGCATCGGTGACAAATGCGGCCTGCTGCTCCAGTACTCGGCCCAGGTGATCTCGGGCTTCGTCATCGCTTTCGTCTTTAGCTGGAGACTCACATTGGTCATGATGTCATTCAGCCCTCTGATGGCAGCCTCGTCAGCGTTCATGGCACGGGTTAGTTAGTTGGCAGAAATCTTTGCCACTTGCATTTACCATATACATAACTTCTAGTATGCTGATAGCGCCGTGCTATAATTTTTTGGTGCTTCCAGTGTTGCCAGGTTGAAGGAATTTACCTCAGAATTGGGAATTTTGCTAAATCTGGAGGAATTTTGTGGTCAGAAGTTTTCCAGTGCTTTCAAATTTCTTTCACAGTCAGCTATACTGTGGGAATCTATCGGAGACCCGGTAATTGTTGGGAGCTTTCCTGAAAATCAAGTGACTACCGTAAGACGCGACCGCAAATTACACAAATTTACGGCCCTTGCAAAAGTAGCCCAAAATTTCGTACCAGCCACACCGCAATTACCAATTTACATTTACGCTTGTGCTTATAGTTTTAGGCTCAGGTTTCGAACTTTAAATTAAATTTAAGCATTAGTTCATGCTCTAGCTTAGCTAGACCTATGGTTAGGCTTTAGTTAAACAGATCAGCCGCCCTACCAAGGGGGCAAGTGGTCTTGTATGATTCACCAGACGGCATCGTCGCGCGTCAGTTAGCCTTTACTTGCATCCCTTCCCGGTTGGACGTAAATTGCCATGCTACCGTATCTCCGTAATAAATTCGCGTCGAAAACCGTAAACGATTTAAACCAACAGGGCTACCGATAGATTACCTTGGTATAGCTAATTATTACGATCGTACGTACGTATGTGCATATTGCTGACCGTTTTGGTTCTTGCTAATAACATGCTTGAGTGCCGTTAGCTCTAAAACTGAAAATAGCGACTGAAAATCGAAACAGGGGAGCGCTAAAAACTTGGAAAGGTGTGTTAATAGTAGGTAAACAACATTCTTGTTCATTTGTACAAAAGACGTACGTACCGTTAAAATGCATAGGCAGCTGTGTAAGATCGTCCTTAACTTTGCTAGACGGACAACAGCATTTATAGCAATAACTCCATACATACGTACATGTTGTACATTGGAAAGGACGGGCTTTTTCAGCTGTACCAATCAATTAATACAAGCAGCAAACTGTACATTCATTCAAATCTAACTTACTTGTTTTGGCTAATTTGAATTTGCTTAAGAATTTGCTCAAAAATTATTATCAAAGTGGTATTCTTGCAAAAAATCCTGAATTCTAAATACGTTGAAAAACCATTTTTTATGCAATAATTTTAATTTTCTCGCCAGTGTTCGTTTACACCAATTTTTTTCTCGAAATTTTTGTCTCAATCAAAGCTAAACAGCTATTAGTAACTGGCTTTTTCAGTGTCTAAAACTGTTCTAAATAAAATTATATAGAATCAAGTTCATCGTTGCCACATTTTTACCGGCAGCCAAGGCTGCCGGTATAAGATTAGCTATTCGTTAAGCGTGTAGGATGCAATTGCATCTTAAAGCGTGTGCTCTCGGCGCCGTTCGGCTCGCTCGTTGTAAAGCTGCTGGCCTTTAGACACTCCAGCAGGAAGGAGAGTTTACTCAAACAGTTCGTTCTCAGTCATTTCCCTATGAATTCGGCTCAGATTTTCAGGATTTATTAACAAGGTAACTGGGTACCTATTGCGAAAGTTTGGCTCGAAAATTTCAAATCGTGCTGGTTCTGTGGCCCGAAAACTGACAACAGTTTACTGTTGGGTTTGGTTTGGTTTGGATTTGTTCGCCCTGCCCAGCAGCGACCAGCCACCGATCTGAGGCCAACTTTACATCGAGAACGCATGGTAGAGTACCGTAGGTGCTGGAGGAAGGAAGAATGATGCGTGAGTGCTGGCAGCAGATGAGGGTTGTTGTGTCAGATTCGATGGATGGCAGCCAGGAAATTGATTAGATGGTGCATGTCATCCAGACTGCCAAAGAGGAGGCGAGACATTCGAGGATGGGGTGGGAGAAAGGTGGTGCGTTCGATACAGTAGGTGGGGCAGTCAATGACGATGTGCCGGATGGTTTCGAGTTTACCACAAGGGCAAAGAGGGGAGGGGGCACGACCAAGGCGGTGGAGCCATTGAGCAGTAGGGAAAACGCGGAGGCGTAGGCGAGTGATGGCTACTTGATCAGCTCGTGGGAGGCGAACGATGGGGTCCTCCTTGACCGGGTGAGGGCGGACCCGATGGTATGCACGTGCACGGGGGCTCTGTCGCCATTGTTGAGTCCACTGAAGTGAAAGGTGAGAGTGAAACAGCTTACGGTATATATGGTAGGGGTAGGCTGGAGAGAAGGTAAGGGGGAGGTCTGCTCCCTGGTGGGCCAAGGCATCTGCGCGATCGTTGCCAGGAATGCCAGAATGACCAGGTATCCAATGGAGGACAACTTCAGTGTGGAAGAAGTGCGTGAGTTCAGTGATGGTGTGTTGAACATCAAGGACCAGAGAGTCAGGGAGGCGAAGGGTGTTGTAGGCAGTGTGGATCTTTTGAAGGGAGACAAGGCTGTCCGTAAAGAGGACTACAGGCTGGGCGGGGTGGGGGCCAGTGCGGAACGCAGCCAGGGCTCGCTGAATGGTCTTGAGTTCGATGTCACTGATGGGCCAGTGGGGATCAATGGAGCCAAAGAAGCATTCAGAGTCTTGGGGGGTACGCTGAATGAAATAGCCCATACCCGCTTTGGACGTTGCTGGGGTCAAGGATCCATCGGTGAAAATGTGGCACCATTGTCCGAGGGGAAAGGACTCAGCCACCTGGGGCCATGGGGTGTCGTGTCGAAGATAGATGGTGGGGTTGGAGGGTGCCAGAGATAAAGGGGAGGTGGTGGAAGTGGGAGTGGGGTCATGGGAAACAGAGGTAGAAGCAGTGAGAAGCTGGGTGGCACTCTGAGAGAAGGTGGAGCGATGCGATGGAGGCGCGTTTTCTTAGGAATGGGAATGTCGGCTTCCAAGAGAAGAGCCCGCTTACAGTTAACTGTGAATTGCGGCTGAAAGCTGTTTTTTGAAAGAAGCAAAACAGAAAACTGCTTTTTAAAGGAATATTTGAAGAGTTTACAGTCTGATAGAATTGTTTGAAAGACAAAACTGATTTTTAAAGAACTACCTACTAAAGAGTTACTGTAAGAAACAATTGCTTAAAAGACAAAAAAGCGTTTTGAAAGTATGATCTGAAACTTTTACTATCAGAAATAATTGCTTAAAAGAGTGTCGGTAATATAGATACGTATGTACTACTGACTGCAGTGTTGTTGGGGTTTTTATACAGAAATAGAAGGAATAAGAATATGATAATATTTTGGTCCATTTATTTAGCGCATTTCAAGCTTTCTACTGATATCCTACAGCAGTTAAAAACAGGAAAGGACAGTTTCCCCATCACTCGTCATAATTTATTTTCAATGCCTTTAGATACCTATATTGTACCTGCACAATTTTGGTGCAAAACTTACAACTCCTGCTGGTGCTGTGTGCCGAAAACTAAAAGCTAGGGCGGTCCACCTAACTGTGATCTTTTAGTAATACCAAGAGTATAGCCTCGAATGAAATTTGTAAAGCCGATCGATCCCCATTTGGTATAACATAGATACAGTACTACTGACTGGGCACCCGTTGACCCGTGTACCTGAAGGGCACTAAAATTGCTAAATTTCAAAAAGATGCCTAATGACTTTCCTTTCTGTGGAAATTCCTCAATTTCAGTGCCCTTTGCTACGTATGCTTCACCAAGAATTGCTTTGCCTAAAGAGTGCCAGAATTTGCCTAAAGAGTGCCAGAATTCTTCTGAAACGAAAGCTGCTTTTTGAAAGATTTGCCTGAAGAGTGCCAGAATTCTTCGGAAGCGAAAGCTGCTTTTTTAAAGATTTGCCTAAAGAGTGCCAGGATTCTTTGGATTGGAAGGGAAAATCATCTGAAAGAATTATCTGAAGAGCTTACTGTCAGCAAGACCTGTTTGAAAGAGAAAACTGCATCTGAAAGAATTGCACACGCACTTTCTTCAAATAAAACTTTACTGACGTTTTCTCTGCTGCCGGTCTAATTTTGTAAAAAATTTCTAAAAAAATCTGTCTCTGCCTATAAAACTGAGAGGATCTTCAAAATGATCAAACTATCTAAAGTTTTACACACTCATTTTGAAGAACCGTCTTGTTACAAGAACAATCAGTTTTAACGATGACGACAAATTGAATATAAGGAAAATTGATAGTAGGTCGCGTGAGATGAGGAGTGCTATTATTATTACTATAGATAGAGAGCGCTACAATTGGAGTGCGCTAGTATTGATTCGAGCGCTTTTATTATGAGTTTTACGGTGTTTTGTTCCAAGGGAACCGCATTTTCAGTTCCTACTAGTTTCTCCTACCTATCCTTAGCTGGTGGTCTTAATTTCACTTTCTGTTTGCCGCCAGCTAATTGAGCTGAGAGGTACGTACGCACTACGTTGCAGATGGAGCTTTAATTTGAAGGAGACCGAGCCGTATGTGTTTGTTCTTTCAGCTAATCAATACCGCCACCAAACGTGAACTGGAGAAGTATGCTGTGGCTGGAGGAATCGCTGCTCGGGTCTTTTCCTGCATTCGGACTGTCCTCACCTTCAATGGCCAGAAACAGGAGTTTAACAGGTATTTCACAGTCTGCCACTTAACCTCGTTTATGGAACCGGTACCTGCAGTAGACTAGTGGCACCATTGTTGGTACCGTCAGTCACAATACATATATGGTGCCAGTGCAACAAACGGCGTTAAGTGCCAGACTGTTTCAAGTCAGAATTATAACGTTTTTGCTTACCGTCCCTTTTACACAAAAGTACAGTGTGACCCATTTATCTATCGTCAGTTTCGTCTTATTATAACTTTTCTGTTCGGTAATCGATTACGCTAAAATTTTAAACACAACTTGAAGAAATCCTCAGCATTTTAAGCTCTCAAAGTTTTGGCCAAATCTGTCAGTTCAACCACTGGTTATGCACTTTCGCGACTCTGCGTTCAGAGTGATCATGTGGAAGTGCATAACTAGTGGTTGAAGAAAAATACTGGCTAAATATTTATAGTAAAAGTTCTGGATGAGTCCATGTTCTGTTAAAACTTCAGCGAATTTGATTGACGAATACAAAAGTTACAGCAGGACGAAACCTATGACAGATAAATGGTTAATAAAAGTGTAAGTGTTTGACTATAAAGGTTTGAGATATCGAGAAGCCCTGGAGAAGGCGAAGAAAGACGGCATTCTGAAGGGTCTCTACACTGGACTCGGCATGTCCGTCACCTTCTTGGTTATGTTTGGCTCCTACGGTCTGGCCTTCTGGTACGGCTCCATCCTCATTCTCAGCAACACCATTGAACGCGGCACTGTTTTCATTGTGAGTTCTTCGGTCCAATCTTTCAGCATAGCTGGGGCTTCAAAGCTTGCTTTTACATAGACATACATGTACGTAGGCGCTGGCCGCTTTGCTTTTGGGCATGTGGCGTCTTGAACATGCGAGTAGTTTAGTCTATCCCATCCCATGAGTGACAGCGGTCCTGGCATCTGCAAGAGCGGTTGTTTGTTGGTTCCAAATTGTTCATCGTGATTGAAAGTAGTTGACATAAAGCCAAATTGAATGAAAGGTGAAAAACTTAGACATGTGCAACATACATGGGCCGGAAAAATCCGGAGGGGGTGGTGGGGGGGGTTGAGACCTCGGGGGGGGGGGGGGGTTTCCCACCCGAAAAAAGGCCAAAAAACGCCTATTTTGCCTAAAATAAGCGAAAATTTCCTCCCTCCGGGAGGGGGGTATGGCCGGCCGAGGGGGAGGGGTATACCCCCCTTACCCCCCGGCCCATGTATGATGTGCAATCATTCATGGGCCGGAAAAAAGGGTTGGGGTGGTCTAAATCTGAAAATTTGGGGCTGGGCCTGCTGGTTTGGGGGCTCGCGGCGATTTTGGTGGGTGGGGTCAGGAACAAAAGTCGGCTTCAGGTGGGTGGGTGGGGTCGAGCCCAAGTTGGGGTGTGGGCAACCCCCCGGACCCCCCGCGGCCCATGTATGTGTGCAATGGCCCAGCTGGGAATCGAACCAACGCCTTTGGATTGCCGGTCCAGTGCTCCAACCACTAAGCTGCACGCCGGCCCAAACCAGGCCACGAAAGCCGGTCATGGCTCGTATGTAGACATACATGTAACAGGGGGGTCTGGGGGTCTACCCCCACCGACTTAGGCCAGACCCCCCGGATGGGGACCCCCAAGAGACGATTTCGCCGACCCCCCCTCCGGTTTTTCTGGCAAGTAAATTTTTGAGCAAATTTTTGCAATTTTTTTCAATTTCAGACACAAAAATTGCCAAAATCGCCTGCAAAACAGCACTTTTTAGCTGTATTTCAGCCCAAATTAGCGATTTTTTCGATTTTCGGCGGTTTTTAGTGCCCAACTCCCCCTCCCTAAATTTTGGCTCAGACCCCCCCGGCCGGCGCCAGCCCCCCAACCCCCCTCCCCTTCGGCGGATGACCTGTTACATGTATGTATGTAGATAAATGAGAATCGAATCAAAGCTGCCTAAGCAACTGATGACAGCAAAGGAGAGGATGTTAGTAAGCAGTGCGCTCCACACAACGGCTCTAATAACCCCTTGCGCCAGACCGTTTACCGAACGAATGAACGAACGAACGAACGAACGAACGAACGAACGAACGAACGAACGAACGAACGAACGAACGAACGAACGAACGAACGAACGAACGAACGAACGAACGAACGAACGAACGAACGAACGAACGAACGAACGAACGAACGAACGAACGAACGAACGAACGAACGAACGAACGAACGAACGAACGAACGAACGAACGAACGAACGAACGAACGAACGAACGAACGAACGAACGAACGAACGAACGAACGAACGAACGAACGAACGAACGAACGAACGAACGAACGAACGAACGAACAAACAAAGAAACCAACAAACAAGCAAATGAATGAACAAACAAACGAATGAACAAACAAACTTATGAATGAATGAAGAAACAAATGAACCAACCTAACAAACAAATGAATCAACAAACAAATGAATGAACAAACGAACAAATGAACACACATGAATGAATGAATGAATGAATGAATGAATGAAAGAACAACACGTATGCAGCAAACTGTTTGTTTTGCCTAAAAGATGCCATATCCATCAAATGATCTTTAGGTGTTTTTCTCAGTCATGATGGGCTCATTTGCAATTGGCAACGCTGGACCTCAGTTGACCAGACTGATTCTTGCTAGATCGGCCATGTCCGAGCTTTTGGACATAATCGATAGAGTAGGTTTGTCATCATAAACAAGTAATTCGGAACCCCGATTATTGTTATGATTTTTCTGGGACCAAATTTATTGGCCATTTTTAACGTTGTTACTATTTTAGACACGAAAATTACTAAAATCAGCCAATTTTCAGCTGTATTTCAGCCAAGCCAAGATGATGCATGCTTTTCTTTTCAGGAACCCGAAATTGACTGCTACAGTCGTGAGGGCTCTCGTATTGAAATTCCCAATGGCAGAGTTGAAGTGAAGGATGTGTCATTCAATTATCCATGTAGACCTGATGTCAGGGTATGTTTGTTGTGTTTTTTCACGTAGTCAGAGAGTTTTCACAGACTGTTAGAAAAATGTGCAGAAATTTGTTGCCAGAGTTTTCATCTCTTGAAAATCCATACAAGTACATACATGTACATACCATTAGCCGCTGCAGGATGGCTTTCCCCATGCCCGTACCGTTGGATGCCTCTACCTGCGTTCTTAGTGCCCAACCCCTACCTTGAATTTGGGCTCAGACCCCCGGCCGGCGCCAGACTCCCAACCCGCTCCCGCTTCGGCTGATGACTAGGTATTACATGTGGTATTAAATTTGAATGAAAAACATAGTACATGTTCCAAATATGATATACCACTGCCGTAGTACGATCTAGGGCACGATTACCCTAGGACCACCGGTAACAAACCGTACTACTACCTAACTACTTTGTCAAACATGGTGCCGATACCATACTGTATACAGCGTTAAGTGAAAAACCAATAAGTAGGTAAGAATACCTTTTTGGTAATGGAAACTAGCGATTTCGGTGGTGCCGTTATTCAAAATTTTTGAAGCCTTTTTGAAATTGTATGCTTGTTTTAGCTGTTAAACAGAAATAAGCGCTTAAAATTACGACTTTTATCTTTATTATGAATAAAAAACTTGCTAATACGAGTTTTTGGGCACCTTGGAGCTTTTTGAAATCATGGTCCCCTTTTCCTTGGACGAAGCCCCCTACTGGATCCCTCCTGGCAGGCAAAACCCTACCGCACCCACCGGCACCTAATGTATACGATTAATTGAACTTTGGTTGATGTGGACAAACGCGCCACCATGCCGCCGATGTCTGGAATTAGTCAAACATTTACATTTTGCTCGACTAGCTAAACTGACAGGAATAGCACAAAAAGTAATTCATCATTTACTTCGAGTGCAACCGGTAGTCATAACAACACTGTAAGCGCCAGCTCGTACTGTACTGTCTGTGTGCGTAGTTTGCTACATCCTTTCCTAGAAATCTGTATTCAGTTGGAGTAGAGATGAAATAATACATACAGTAGTGCACAAAAAAAATGTCCTCTCCACTTTTTCGGGTTCACTAAAATAACTGTTTTTCACTCTATTCTCAACGAATTTGAACCAAATTTTCAGGCTAAGTGCCCAATTAGTCCGGCTACTTGTGTTACAGTTTCAGCGCGAAAATTCAAATTTTGGCGGGAAATTTAAACGAAAATACGAAAATCATGTGGTCTCATAAAAACGGCTCTTACTCAAGAAATACAAAAGGTACGCCCGTGAAATCACGGCCGCTTATGGACCCAATATAGTGTAATTTTATGTAGAAGTTTCAAAACCCTCGCTCAAAGCACGCGCGAGAATCCGATTTTCAAAGTTGGCAAAAAATCGGGATTTATCATCATTTCTAAAGCTAACAGTTTGAGGTTCACTAAAATTGCCCGTTTTCAGTCAATTCTCTGCCAATCTGAACCAAATTTGCAGAGTACGTGCCCAATGGGTCTGGCTAACTCTGCTAGAATTTAGGCGCGAAAATTCAAATTTTGGCGGGAAATTTAAACGAATATATGAATATCATAAAATGGTCTCATAAAAACGGCTCTTACTCAAGAAATACAAAAGCTATTCTGGTGAAATCATGGCCCTTTGTAGTGTAGACCCAACATAGTGCAGTTTTAATAAGAAGTTTCAAAACCTCCTCAAAGTACGCGCGAGAATCCGATTTTCAAAGTTGGCAGGAAATCGGGATTTATCCATTTCCAAAGCTAACATTTTGAGGTTCACTAAAATTGCCCGTTTTCAGTTAATTCTCTGCCAATCTGAACCAAATTTGCAGAATAGGTGCCCAATGGGTCTGGCTAACTGTGCTAAAATTTCGGCGCGAAAATTCAAATTTTGGCGGGAAATTTAAACATTAGTAAGAAGATTTATTGCAGGACACTTTGTAGTTTAAAATTCCCGGCAAAATTTGAATTTTCGCGCCGAAATTTTAGCAGAGTTAGCCAGACTCATTGGGCACCTATTCTGCAAATTTGGTTCAGATTGGCAGAGAATTAACTGAAAACGGGCAATTTTAGTGAACCTCAAAATGTTAGTTTTGGAAATGGAAAATTCCGATTTCCTGCCAAATTTGAAAATCGGATTCTCGCGCGTACTTTGAGCGAAAGTTTTGAAACTTCTACATAAAACTGCACTATGTTGGGTTTATAAGCGGCCATGCTTTCACAACAGAATAGCTTTTGTATTTCTTCTGTAAGAGCCGTTTTTATGAGACCGTTTTATGATATTCACATATTCGTTTAAATTTCCCGCCAAAATTTGAATTTTCGCACCCAAATTCTAGCAGAGTTAGCCAGACCCATTGGGCACGTACTCTGCAAATTTGGTTCAGATTGGCAGAGAATTGACGCAAAACGGGCAATTTTAGTTAACCTCAAACTGTTAGCTTTTTAAATGATGATAAATCCCGATTTTTTGCCAACTTTGAAAATCGGATTCTCGCGCGTACTTTGAGCGAGGGTTTTTAAACTTCTACATAAAATTGCACTATATTGGGTCTATAAGCGGTCGTGATTTCACGGGCGTAGCTTTTGTATTTCTTGAGTAAGAGCCGTTTTTATGAGACCATATGATTTTCGTATTTTCGTTTAAATTTCCCGCCAAAATTTGAATTTTCGCGCTGAAACTGTAACACAAGTAGCCGGACTAATTGGGCACCTACCCTGAAAATTTGGTTCAAATTCGTTGAGAATTGAGTGAAAAACAGTTATTTTAGTGAACCCGAAAAAGTGGAGAGGACATTTTTTTTGTGCACTACTGTATAGTGGGTATTGGGTTTACTGTGGTATTTTCCGATATTGGGATCATAATCATAACCTGGATTGAAAAATTGCATTTTTGCTCAGAAATCGTGAAAATAAGCAGTTTAACATGATTTTGTTAAGTGCACCTTGGCCAGTACTCCGCTAACCCAATACCGGGTGGGTACACTACTGGATCTCATTTTTGTTCTGGCTAAGTGCTGGCTAATGTACCCGGGCGGTACCAAATGCAACACTCTCTGGTACCCGGGTACTACATTGTATGTATAGATAGATTATTTTATTTTCGCAAAACCCTAAGTGCCATATACGTATACTGAAAGATAATGTGTATAAAGAACCCACCCGTCTAGTCTGTATGATCATTGTATTGTTGCTTCAAACCAGTAACTCTGTTTATTTGGTGCCGCGACTCCATTCTTTTTGTTGTGTTGTGTTAGCGCCAACCCATTCAACTCTCTCCTTCCTCTACCCGCTCTACTCGGCCGCAAGGCCAAGTACATACTTCTGTCACCCGTTAGAGTTCGTCTTCTACCTCTTCTGATCACCTTTTCGATGCCTCCAACACCGAATCCGAACCGTGCCCTTGTATCAGACATGGGCTAGCATTTCGGCTGAGGGGGGGGGGTAGAATTTTCAATTCCTGAGGGGGGCTGAGGGGGGTAGGAGCGGTTGAGGGGGGCTGAGGGGGTGGTAAGCCAAAAAGTCCGATTTTTGGCTAAAATCAAGGTTTTTTGGCTTATTTTTGGTTAAAATAAGCTAAAATAAGCTATTCTGAGCTCATTTACACCTAATCCAGGCATATTTTTATCATAATTTTCTATACAAAATTCTTCCAAAAAATTCCTGAGGGGGGGTAGCGGCCGGCTGAGGGGGGTAGGTCAGAGCCTGAGGGGGGCCAAGGCCCCCCCCCCCGCAGCCCCCCCCCCCCCTTTGCCCATGTCTGCCTTGTATGTCTTCTTGTCTGAGTGACTGTCTGCGTCTGTGGCGTAGTGGTAAGCAATCTCAGCTCCCATGAGGCCTCCGTGTGACACATACTGGTTGCCGTGCGTGTGGCCCTTCGGGGTTATTACTGCGTCTGTGGTGTCCACGTGCATTGTATTAACTCATTCCAACAAACCACAAAATTCATCAATGGTTCGTTTTTGCCTGATGAATTGTTTTTGACGAATAGTTCTTCACGTTTTACGATTATACTTCATCAAAAGATGATGAACTGAAGAAATTATTCATCGAATAAATGAGGAACAATAAAGAAATTGATCATCATCGTGAAGTTATTGGTTCATCACTGATGAACTATTTCTGGCCAAAACCATTCCAACCAATTTCCTGGTCAGCGCGACGGCTTCGTTTCGACGTTTCTAGGGCCTCCTTGAGCGACGCCATAGCTGTCTTCCTTAAACAGCCATAGTCCCAAACTTTAGCAACACTTTTTTTTAGCTCCGCCGAAAAATAAGCGCACCGACGCATAAATAACTGGGCGCGGCCGTGACAGTTCATCCTAAACTATTCATCATTGAAGTGTAGTATGAAGACATATTCGTCAAATTGAAGTGCTGGACCATTCCAATGGTTCGTCAAGCATTTTAGGAACCATAAAATAATTGATTCATCAGAAAATCTTGCAAAAGTCTTCAAAATGATGAATAGTAGTGGACCATTTCATGATGAATAGTATGATGACTTGATGGCATACTGATAGATCAGTATGGTCTGTTGGTAGGAGTTATATAAAGTTTTTAGTCAACACAACCCTCCAGTCGCTGCCTCTCCATTTCAAGTCACCACTCCTTCCTCATCTATCACTACCTCTGCTCCGCCATCCTCCAACTTCTTAGAGCTCAACAAGAACAACAATAGCTGCAACAGCAAGAGAACCCCTGACTACCACAGCAAGAACAGCAACAACGCTTCCAAGAACACCAACAGTGCCAACAACAAGTACAGCAGCAACACCGAGACGTGCTCATTCAAGTCATTTGACAACAATGACAACATCTCGATACAGTTGCACAACAACAGGCCGTGAGTTATGAGCGACTCATCGCAACTCCGCACGACCATCCACTTGCTGTTCACCCACAACACAACTCACTGTCAGTCTACCGCGTCCCACCATTTATCGTTTTCACCTATCCGCCAATGACATTACCTTCACCAGGTGGTCTGATGAAGTCACTCAGTACATACTGTACGCCAGTCTGGCTTGCATTGGTACAAGACAAGGTCGTTGAGGACGCGCTCGAGTTACTGGCACAACAACAAGTCCACGCCATTCCGCCTGATCACACAGAGACACTCAAAACCGCAGGTCATGTTTGGGGAGTGATGAAAGATATGTGTGTATATAATCTAGTCTGTATGATCATTGTATTGTTTCTTCTAGCCAGTAAACTCTCTTCAATATATACTGTTGTACCTGCAAGCGTACTACGAACAGCACTGTGCGGTATGGTACACACATACTGTACCTTATTTTACCTTTACCATGGTGATAAGTGCTTCACTGTTCAAGGCATATGGCATTGCAGGTACTGAATCAAGTCTCCTTCACAGTAGAGGCAGGTCAAACAGTAGCTCTGGTAGGAGCCAGCGGCTCAGGCAAAAGCACCATAGTCAAACTGTTGCTGCACTTCTACAAACCTGAATCAGGCCAGGTGAGTATGCGCCGTTCCAAAGAACAACTAATGACAACATTTTGTTTTTCAGATCACGATAGACGACGTTCCCCTGGCTCAGCTGAATGTTCGTTGGCTGCGAAACATGATCGGCGTTGTCTCGCAGGAGCCGGTCCTATTCGATGGTACCGTAGAAGAGAATGTGAGATACGGTAGGAGTGGCATTTCACACAAACAACTAATCAGCGCTTGTCGACGCGCCAACGCCCACGATTTCATCATTCAACTGCCTGATGTATGTAGATAGCTGCTACTCTAGTAGTTGATTAACTGCATAGGATAGAGAAAATCAGATAATCACTGCGCTCTTTATTAGGGCTACCGCACTCAGGTAGGCGAACGCGGAACTCAACTCTCAGTCGGTCAGAAACAACGCATCGCCATCGCCAGAGCTCTGGTGCGCGACCCCAAAATCCTTCTCTTGGATGAGGCAACCTCCGCCCTTGACGCTCAAAGTGAAGCTATTGTGCAGGAAGCTCTAGACAAGGTGGGTGTGCTGCATGTAGACAAGGGGAAACCACTCTTCATTGATGGTTAAATGCCATCCGTAAAATCCGTTAACAAATCACATAACAAGATAGTCTTTAATGTACCAACGACGTCGTTTTTTTCAAAATTTTAGGGAACTTCCATTGTATTATTTTCAATTTAAGTACATTCTGGCAAAGGTTTTTACATACAGAAAAGCTTCCCAGATGGTTGCAGGAATTTATTCTATTGATTGCGCAGTATGGTAACAAGATAACATGACAGTACTGTATGTATGTACTGCACTTTTTTTGGGGCGGGGGAGGGGTAAATCGAAAACGACGTCGCCTTAGGCGGAGGGGGCCCTAAAAAACGACGCAAGGCGATTTTGGGGGAGGGGGTCCGAAAAATCGGGATCTTGGAACGACGTCGTTTATGGACGGCCCTATGGCAGCCCTAAAATCAATGATAAAACACTTTGGTTTCATCTTTAACAAAAAGCCACTCAATGATGGCTTCTATGTAAAACTAAGACGACTGACTATACGTACAGTACATGTACGTAGTTGTAGCTCATCAATAAAGAAAACTAAGAAAATTATCAATTCTTACTGTATACAGATGTTATTCTAATAAAGACGTCATTTTACATAGCATACGAACTAAAAAATTTTGGCTCTTCAAAAATTGAAATTTCGGAGGGCGGGTAGCCAGATTATTACGTAATTAGGGGAGTCCGAAAATGGGCAAAAATACCATTACATAATTTTTGCACGCCCCCTTAACATTGTTAGATTGGTCTGCCAAAGCGCGTTAAGTATGGCATCTCAACCGTTTATCAAGTGGTTTTCCCTGTGAGAGTGTTAAAAGGGCCATCCACAAAGAGTTATCTGTAACGTATTGGTTTGCTTGTCAGAAAGCAAGCCGGCGCGGAGGAGAGGGGTTTGGCACAAAAATGTCTACATTTTTAGGTGCTTAGTATGTCATTGTTTTAAATGACCAACTCAAAACTGACCACTGACCAGTAAAGCGCCGCGCTGCAGTTCTGGACCAGGCCTACATAGTTCGGACATCTTCTAAACAGATGAGTAGCGAAACAGGCGAAAAATGTCCAGCAAATAACTCCGTAGTAAATTAGATTTGCAACAGTTCCAAAGAAGCGA
This sequence comes from Sabatieria punctata, assembly GCA_030248155.1. NCBI lineage: Eukaryota > Metazoa > Nematoda > Chromadorea > Araeolaimida > Comesomatidae > Sabatieria > Sabatieria punctata. The sequence goes on from JASANB010004185.1 coordinate 151,810, forward strand.
GTAAGTAGCAAATTATTAGAAAATATATTAACTGGGAGGAAAACAGGTGTTCGGCGCAGGCCTGTTAAAAAGGCTCACCTAGTGTGCGTAGTGTAGTGGTTGGTATTATTATTAAACAGAGCAGAGTTGTTGACAACTCTGCAGAGAATTAACGATGCCATATTGTTAGTGACGTGAGCCGCCTTCAAAGAGTCTAATTAGAAACGAAACAAAGTTCCCTGTTTTGCTGTCAACCCCGCATAAATGACTTTAAAGGCTATGACTGCTCACAGTTCGCAAGCTCTGCCCAACACCAAAGTCTTATTGAACCGATTTGGACAGCCAATCATAACTGATACAGTCACATTCTGCGTCCAGTCACCAGCTACTAGCCAATCATCAAATCTACCGACTCTGTTCAGCGATGTCGACAATCGTTTGACCGTTTCCCAACCTGTGGGTATTCGGCAGAATGATGTCGATATTGGATTAAAACAAGACTCTGCTCTTGATGCAATGACTTTAATTCCTTCGCGCGCCTTTGGAGTACAACTACCTACCATACTTGCAGACGACAGCTACACTGTTGGACACTTGTGATCAAAGTTGAAACTTTATCTCAGAGAGAAAGAACCTCTGACATTTTTAGCTCTAAACCAGCTTAGAAACTAGACTGTGAATTTTACAATTTTGTCACTTTAATTGGCGCAAATCCAAGTGTTTTTACAAAAAAAAACATTCATTTTGTAGTATGTACAATGTACATACGTTTTGCAAATGTTGCAGATTTTCGGTAAAGTTTTCTTATAGATTTATGGATTTACGTTTATCAATTGAAGATAATGAATACAGGGTGTCCCACGCTAAGTGTTCCAAGTTTGATCAATAGCGACGCCAGACTATGTGAACAGAATTCAGTCAAATTTCACACAGAACAGAATAGTGCAAAGATGCCTGGCAATTTTCAGCTTTGTCCATTGTTTTAAACAGCAACTTAGCTGTTGTGCGATTTCCCTGATTTTCAAGCTTTACTGTGGCTAAACTGGATTTGCTGCTAAGCTCCAGCTACAGAGTAAAGGAAGAGAAAGAGCTTTTGAGCTCTGCACGCGAAGAGGCAGTCCCCAAAGAAGTAGACGCCGGTGTCTTTGCGGTGTAGATGCAGTTTCAAGCGACACAGTTTGTCAAATCCTGAAAGCTGCTGTTTTGCGACCTTGTTGTTCACAGTTCACAGCTGTTGCTAGTGCGGAACAAAGACAACCGGATGGTCTAGTGAAATTTATGAGTGCTTTTAACAGTCGCTCCTGATTATCAGTTTCCAGGTCGAATCCACTGGTCTGAGAAGGCTAAATGGGCTGGGCACTTTGAAAATCGCTGTTTTCACGTTTTGTTGAATAAACGCTGTGTGTTTCCATGGATATTGCCGAAAATTGCCAAGTATCTAAGTTGCCATTGACACTATATTTGCGTGAAATTTGATTGAATTCCGTTCGCTTAGTCGCGCGCCGCAAACGGTCAAACGTGGAACACCTTGTACAGGGTGGGCCATTTATCTATTCCCGGTTTCATATAACCATAACTTTTTTCCAGTCAGATCGATTTTATTAAAATTTTACATACAAATGTCTTAACACTTCAAATTTTTACAGTTAAAATTTAAAATTAATCCTTCACTCTGGTCGCTAGTTATGCGTCTCCACGTGGCCGCCACTTTTTTCGATCACTTTCTCCAGCCTCAGTCGGTACTCCAGCATAGTCTTCTGCGCATCTCAACTGTAATCTCTTCAAAGCCCATCCTGATGCGCTCTTTCAGTTCTGGAATGTCAGCCGGTCGCGTGACATAGACTTTTGACTTGATAAAGCCCCATAAGAAAAAGTCGCAGGGCGTTAAGTCCGGGCTGCGTGGTGGCCAGGGCATGTTGGGGGATCCGCGGCCCATCCAGCGGTTTGGGAACCACTCGTTGGGGCCGCGTCAGTGGCTCAGTGGGTAGCTCGCTGCCTCTGAGTCACGGCGGCCGCTGCATCCCTAGTGGTTGTACTGGTTCATCCTCTCGGCGTGGCAAGTTTCTTGCTGCAAAGAGTTGGTCGTCGGCACAACGCTCCACCCAGGCCACCGAAAACTGGTTACAGTGAGTAGGTAAAATGGGAACCAACTGGATCTGCCGTTGCACCGAAAGCCGCTCCTAAAAGCATGCCGCGTTGGAGGGAAGATCAACGACGTCAGGAGCCGTCTGAGAAACCAGCATTACGGCCTATACCGGTTTACTCCTCCTCGGCCGGGCGGCCGCTGGGAGCTGTCAGCACCGTGACGTCACCACGCTAGGCACTCTCTTAGTACCTGGCGCCCAACAGCATGGCTTGAGTGGCTTGGCAGTGAAAGAAGGGCAAACGCCCGAGATGACGATATAAGGGGTAACGAAATGGACCGTGCAGGTCTGATCGTAGGGCCGTACATTGTACGACCCCCCGCCAGATCGGATCGGATCGGATCGGACCACTCGTTGAGCCATGCACGCACCGCCAGGCCAGGCCCCAGTGGGGAGGCGCCCCATCCTGCATAACAAATCGCCAGCCTCGTTCTGTACTACGAGTATAATTCACAGTGCAATAACGAGCTTTTGAAAAGTTTACTGTTATTCAGACATTTCTTGTCAGAACGCGCTAAAATTTTAACAGTAAAAACTTGAAGTATCAGGGTGTATCTATACAAAATTTCAGCAAAATCGGTCTGTGTAGGAAAAAGTTATGTCCTAATGAAACTGGGAATAGATAAATGGCCCACCCTGTATATTGGTGTTTTTAGACTTGTTAGTAAAAGCTTAAAATGCGCTGCTCGACCCAAATTCCCGGATTTTATTGATTTTTGAGTAATGTTTAGTCGCGAACAGCTTACAAAACAACGCAACTTTCGTAATCCCATTGGTCGATGGCCAGTTTGATATTGACAATGTTTAGTTTACCAAAATAGCGAAGAGAAAGAAGCATATGGTTGACGCATCAAATTGATTTTTTAAGGCGCGACAAGGCAGAACAACAATCGTAATTGCGCACCGGCTTTCGACTATTCGCAACGCCCACAAAATAATAGCCATGGAAGCCGGCGAAATTAAAGAGAGCGGCACTCATTTCAGCTTAATGGATATGAAAGGTCTAAAAAAGAAGCACTATACACACTTTCCAATCAAGAGAATATATTTTCAGGCTTCTACTACAATCTGGTCACTGCTCAGATCTTTGAAACTAACTCAGGCTACACATCTCCCACTAGCGAGGGTGGTCCAAGTGCACACGAATTTACAGACGGTATGCCTGTCGGCCGGCTTTGACTGACAAAAATTTGCATACTACAGAGGACTTGCTGGACGATGATTGGTCAGTGCCGACCAGTAAGCGCGGCTCGGTGTTCTCAATGATGGACTACAAGAGAGGGTCACTGTCCGATGCAGAAGTGTTGAGAAGACCACCGTCCGGCATGGGTCGCATGATGGCCAAGAAGGGCGACTTGGAGAAAGAACGGTTGAAGGCCGACCTAGCGCAGGAGGGCGTGCAGGAGGCCGGGTTCTGGCAGATTCTGCACCAGGTCAGCGACCAGTGGCCCTGGCTCTTGGTTGGATTCTTGGCCTCTGCGCTGCGAGGGTTCGTCATGCCCATCTTTTCCTTCTTCTACAGCGAAATTGTCAATGTGCGTAAGTTTTTTCTTGTTTTTTTTTGGTCGCCTAGAAGCGTCAGGTAGGTAATAAATCGGCCGATGTGCTGGGTCCAGTCCAGTAAAGCGTACTATACAGTCAGGCACTTAACGCCGTTTATGGTTTATTCAAACGGTTGGTTGTCGGTCAGTTTTTTATCGAGTTGGCTCAGATTTTCAGCAAAAAATGACAAGACAACTAGATACGTTGCGAGTTTAGTGGCAAAATCGTCTGGGGGGTCCCAATGCTGGCTTAACTCGGGTGGGGGGCAGACCACCCAGACCCCCTGTTACATGTAAATGTATGGTGCGGCCGACCTGTAGTATGAGCTGCAGCTACTACAAACAAGCACTTAATAATGACCAGAGCAGAGCAGGCGGCAATGCAATGCAGGCAGGGGAAGGGATTTGCACCAAAGTCGGATTTGCAGCCAGAGCTACGTACAGAGCCAATGGAGGGCGGCGGAAATCGGATTTAGAGCTCCATAAATCGACCGTCGATTGAGCGCAGCCGCCGTAGCCGCTTCGGCTATCGACACTTTTGCCTTTTGCAGACCTACAGCCGCCACGGACAGCAGTTGAGTGAGGGCGCCGCCTTCTGGGCTCTCATGTTCCTTCTGCTCGGACTGGTCGAGGGCCTCAGTTGGATTGTCTCGGTCAGTCCTTTCACTTCTATTCTATTCTATTCTGTCTACATATGTACATGTAGCAAGTACCAGACATGGCATTTCGGCTGAGGGGGGGGGTAGAATTTTCAATTCCTGAGGGGGGCTGAGGGGGTAGGAGCCCCTGAGGTGGGCTGAGGGGGTGGCAAGCCAAAAAGTCCGATTTTTGGCTAAAATCATGGTTTTTTGGCTTATTTTTCATTACAATAAGCTATTCTGAGCTCGTTTACACCTAATCCAGGCATATTTTTATCATAATTTTCTATACAAAATTCTTCCAAAAAATTCCTGAGGGGGGTTGCGGCCAGCTGAGGGGGGTAGGTCACAGCCTGAGGGGGGCCAACTCCCTCAGCCCCCCTTTGCCCATGTCTGGCAAGTACAGGCCGGCCTCGCTCGCGGAGAAACTTCCGCCACGAAGAGGTCAAAAACTTCGAAAAGCTCAAAACGCCTGGAAGTGTGCTTTTTGCACTTTTTTCAGTAAGGAGGCTAAAAAACACGATTTTAAGCTTACAAATAGCGCTTTTGTGCTTCAAACTGACAAAAAATGAGAAAAAGGGCTTCTAAAAACACCGATTTGTCTTAAATATCAGCAGTGGAAACGGTTACCAAAGCGTTTTAAGCGGATTTCCAGCTAAGAATTAGTGAATTCATTTCTGAGCCAGTTTGTTAGTACTGGAGCTGCTACTAGTACTTGGCAGTGAAGAATATTCTAGGTACCGTACATGCGTACATGTACAATCTAAGTTTGTCGCACTGATAACTACAGAAATGAGCTCAAAATACTGTAGCTTTAATATTGTAACCTCTCTCTGCACATACGCATCCTAACGAAAATATGCTGAAACCAGTGGTACATACATGTATATATACGCAGGATTTTGCCAGGGGGTAAAATTTGAAGTTACAGTACCTGATTGAGCCGCTGCCCAACAAGGGCGAGAAAATTTCGCAAAATTAGCCTTCAAAAACGTGTTTAAAAACATTCTGAGAAATTGAAAGAAATTACAAGTTTTACCGGAGTTTTCCACTTAGTACCCCAATGAATATAACACGGAAAATCACGTTTCTCAGTGAAAACATTGCCGCCAGTTAATATCCCAGGGATATTAACTGGACAAGCCTATGGGATATTAACTGGAAACGGCATGGGATATTAACCGGAACAATGTTTTATCATAGATACAGTATGCGTGTGTAAAGAAAGTTATTATGTACAAATTTGACATAAACATTGCCGCCAAGTAATATCCCGTGGGATATAAACCGGAAGAAGGGTCCATGTAATATCCCTGTGGGTTATTAAGTGGGGTGGGATACTAAGTGGAAATCTCCGGTAGTACTTTAAAAAGTGGCTTTCGGCCGATACGTATACGTACTTGCTCCATCTAAATTAACAGCGTTGCTTCAGTCGTCTGCGTTTGCCGTCGCCACTGAGAAGATGACGTTCGGTTTGCGCCTTTCTCTCTTCGAGAACGTCTTACGACAGGAGGCAGCCTTTTTCGACGACAGTCGACACTCGGCCGCTAAAATTTGCATACGACTCGCCAACGACGCACCTAAAGTTCCGGCGGTAAGTTCTAGTACGTTTTCTGCTGAATTGTATTTACACTTTTGACAAATTGGATCCAAAAGCACGATGAGAGGAGAATACGTTTCCCTGGTTTAAAAAGGTACCTACAAACATACAGAATCGCTTGTCTTCTTTAGGGCTTGTCCATAAGTTTTGTAGTTCAATGAGGGGGGCGGGGGTAAGTGCAAAACTTCGTCGTGCTTCGGAGGGTGGGTGGTAGGGGTAAAACAGAAAATTTTGAAACTTTTTGCTGTGATATTTTTGTCTAATTTGTGGTGACATTTAGTACAAAAGAAACTGTTGTATTTGGATTTTTCCATCACCCCTGCTCTTTGCGAAATTTTTGAGACAAATTTTGCTATTAATGTTTCTACAATTCCAGGTTTGAGGTACGAAAACTGCTAAAATTGCCTATGAAACAGCGATTTTTATTTGTATTTGAACAGATGTTAGCATTTCTATTCCAGAATAGTGAGTTTTGGCGATTTTATTAGTACTCGATCCCTTCCGCTTTTAGCGAACGACATGCATGCGAAAACTCGCCTGGCTAGGGCCCGCCCATAAACGACGTCATTCCAGAGGGTGGATGGCTGAAATGCGACGCACCACGAGAGGAGTTTTTTTCGGAATTTTAGGGAACAGGCCACGCAGTGAAAAGCAAAACTTTGATTCAAAACTGTGTTATTTTCAGTTCTGTGCATTCTGGCAACGGTTTTTTTGTACCCATAGAAAAGAAAAGCTTCCCAGAGGGCTTAGTAGGGATTTTTCAATTGGTTATGCAATATGGCAACAAGAAAACGTGACAGTACTCTAAAGGGGGTGGTAAACAGAAAACCACGTCGCCTTAGGGGGACGGTCGCAGCAAACGGATTTTGGGGGATGGTGGTCCAAAAATTTGGCTTTTGGATCGACATCGTTTATCGACGGCCCCTTATTTTGGAGTACTCAGAAAGTCAGTGAGTGTTCTGGCTGCAGCAGGGGTAGAACAAATCTTCTCTGACAAACACAGCTTAATCAATGAGACAGTGTGATGATAAGAGCAAAATTGCAATCAAATCAGGACATGGCAGAGTGTCGACGGAGACTCTCCATTGTCTGATCAACGGTTAGCGAGTTGTTGTGAGCAACTGCTAGGTTCTGCTGGTCGACCACCGATTTGGATCGCTGGCGCATCTTCATATAGTAGCCGTCCTTCATCTTCTCGATTATAAACAGAACCACAGTAGACCAGGCGGTCTGCACCAGCTTGTTACGTTGCTGTCTGGTGCCCCAGTCCAGTGTACATCTGATCATGGACTCGCCGAAAACGTTCCACAGCTTCGGACTGAAGTCCAGACCTTCTTGGTTCAGTTCGGTGTGACGGCCGCCGAGTTGCACTAGAAACTCGGCCACCCGCTTCGAATCGGTCAGGTTCATTATGACGAAGTTGAGCGCCTGAAACCCTGACTTTGTCTCCTGTACCTCAGCGATATTTAGGCAAGTTCAGTTGAGAGCGAACAATGTGCGCATTTGAATTGCCACTAGCTATAATTTCAGTTTTTGTTGACAAAGTCTGGAATTTTTGCACAAAACAAATATGCTGAATATGTTGGCACTGAAAGAATGAGTGATGAAGAATTCGTCAGACTTCTTCAAGGCAATTCTAATACTTTAACACCTACAAGTGATTCCATACATGTAACAAACAGATTGTTGTGGAAATGCCAGATTTGGCTACCAAAGGCCTTGTAAGCGTATTCCAAGCCACCAGAGCCACTACTACATAGTACTTGAAGTAAAGAGGTTTGGCCTTTCCAGCAGGGGTAACCCCGACCCTCTAGCACATGAATAAAACGAAAAAGATACAAACCTCAGCAAACTGATTGAAATGAGGCTGTAGGTTGGTGGCAGAGGCGCTGGGACTTCCGGGTCGGGGCGGCGCCACGAACAGATCTTTGGCCTTTGGGGCCTTGCAGAAGATTCCATGGAAGATGGCTGCTCCAATAGCAGTCGGGCCGCGACTCCGGTACACTCCTGACCAGAGCTTCTGCAGTTGGTGTATTTGCGACTGACTTAGGTCGAGCTCCGGTTTCTGGCTGGGTCTTGGTGAGTGCGAATGGGCGCGTCGTTCCGGCGGCGCCGAGGCCTTCCGTCGTCTGCTGCTATTGGACTTGGCCGACTTGGCCTCCTCGTCCGAGCTTGCCGCATTGCCCATCGCTGACTGAATGAGACGCCGACGAGGCCTGGTTTGCAATCAAATCAAAGCGCTCTCGTTAGCAGCGCATAAATTACCAGAGCTAGTCCGGCTAATTCGAAGAAGGTGAAGGCTGCTGCTGCAAGGATTTTTCCAGCTAAACTAATAGAGCCCCTTCAGACTCCGAGACACTGAGAGCAGAGGCAATTGTTGCCTGCCGAGGTCTGCAAACGGCACGTGGCGAGACGATTGTGATCCGGGCCTCGACGGACTGACTAATAAGAGAGCTGCAGTGGTCGGCGGAAATAAGCTGAAATTAAGAGCCTGCCTCCGCGCCCTCTCTCAAGAAGCTCACGCTTTAATAGTCTTGTTAGAGGCCGATAAGCCGACAAATAATCAAGTGGCGGTGCCTCGGTTAGCAACACTCGACGATATGCATGTGCTCACGCAACTATTAGGTGTATTACGCCCGCGAGTGGTTGGAATGTATTCAATATCAGTTTGCAATGCTTTTAGAGACATATCCGCTTTAGTTACAGCACAAGTAAGTCACCTACTGTAGCTGTCGAAATAACAGCATTATGCAAACATGGGCTGGCATTTGGGTTGAGTGACCGGTACGACAGTCCAACCTCAGACAGTAGATCATACCACTACCCGTACATGCAACAGGTCTGCCTCCAGCGAGTTAGACCAGACCCCCAATACGATTTTTCCAACCACCACCCTCTGATTTTTCTGGAAAGTAATTTTTTCTAGAATTTCAAATAATAAAACGGCTAAAATCCTGTTTGGCGCAAAATTAGTGATTTTTTCGATTTTCAGCTGAAAATTGTTTTTTTAGCTGCGTTTATTACCCAACCGGTCGGCCAGAATTCGCGCTCAACTCAGACCCCCAACCCTCTCCCTTCGGCGCATGACTTGTTCGTTTAATATAGACGTGCGTAAAACCCAAGGACCCGTTTCAAGATGTATGCAGAATCCAGAAACAGTGCGAGCAATTCTTAAGCCTCTCAATCTATAGATTGCAAAGTGTTTTAAAGAACGTTTCAGGCAATAGATTTCCGGCTCGCCAGCGTCTTGTCGGCCTGCATTTCAATGGTAGCCGGCATCGTTCTGGCCTTTATATTCGGCTGGAAAATGACTCTGCTTGTGCTGGCCATTTTCCCATTCATAGCGCTGGGAGGAACGATCCGTATGAAGCTAAGACAGGGCAGTGCCAAGCGTGACGCGGCCTTGCTTGAAGAGGCCGGCAGGGTAAGCTACGTAGCTCTATCGTCAAGAGTCAATCAGGCCGGGTAGCTTGCGTCATTGAAACGCACTTTTACGTAGAAAAACCTAATTACCACCATTTTTCGCTCCAGTTCACTCGCAAATGAATGCTTTGCACCTACCCGCGGCAATTTTTGCATAGAATTATGGTGCAATTGTTTTACCTTGCTTGGAAAGTGGATCATTTTTGCGCATATAGGGGGTACGGGTGGCTGCCCTCACCTGACTTAGGCCAGATCCGGATAGGGAACTCGTCCGATTTTTCTGCATGTAACATAGTTTTTTATTAAATTGCTAAAATCGCCTGTAAAACAGCACTTCTTAGCTGTACATATGTACATATGTATTTGAGCCAAAATTGGCGATTTTTTACGACTTTTACCCCTATAAACTGTTTCCGGTGTATAGAGGGGTTTGTCCTTTCCATTTATACCGAGAGGTACCACCTGGTACATGTATGCTTGCATTTTCGGGGCGGTTTGGCCTGTATTCTACTGTACATGTACAAGCAGCGTTGCAGACAAGGCTGGGTAGCTGTTAAAACATGTCAATAAAATAACACAGGCCTCCTAAATAATTCTATTTAGTGTAAAAAATTTCCATTAAATCTGGCACTAGTTAGGGAACTTTCCGGTAATTTTTGGAGCTATTGAAGTCTTTATATGCGGGAAAACTCGAAATCTTGGCAAGGCAAGGCTGTGGCCTAATTCACGCTGCAAGGTCATTTCAATGAAGTACAATAACCATGTCATTAGAAGAAAGCTTTTTATAAATTTTAGTAAAATATATTGAATATACTAAAACTCTGAAATTTTGGTTAATTACTATCAATAATTAACAAATTTGGATTAAGTGCAGTCTAGTGGTGATTTAGGATTTTTTAGTCTTCATGCCTTTTTAGGTAGGAATTGAATTTATTGCTGTTTTGCCAGTAAAAACGTTATCAGAGGGACGTACAGTACAGTATAGAAAGTGAAAAAGGAAACCAGAAAGCCATTCTTAGTTATTCAATAAACCATTCGACCATTCACCGAATTTTTGCATTTTGGAATTTTTAACAGGATCGTTTTGTTGTAGTAACATTTTGTCCTTTCGGACTAGGAGTAGCCAACTGCTATAGAGCACGAAGAGACAGAAGGTCCGGCAGCCTCCTTAACAACAACGCTCCCTTTTGCTGTTGGTATGCGCAAGACAACTAAGGTTTCATCCCCATTTATCTAGTTGCCATTGCTGATTTTCGACAGCTTGGGTTGGGTTTTGTCTCATCGCTTCGACAGGTTTCGAACCCACAAACTCACCGCTTCCACGGGTGCCGGGGCCGCCGTGACACACGGGATAGCGTAGACTACCCATGGCCAAGACCTTTCTTGGCCGCGACAACTTGAGTTAATAACACTGTTATTAACGTTATTAACAGTGTTATTTTATTAACAAGCATGAATTTTAACTGTAGAACCGTGGTTGCAGATAGCAGTGGAAGCAATGGAAAACATAGACACAGTGCAGTCGCTGACACGTGAGCACACATTCTACGAGCATTTCTGCCAGCAACTAGTGTTGCCTTACCGCGAGGGTCTGAAGCAGGCACAGCTGCAGGCGGTGAGCTACGCATTCGCGCAGGCCATCTTCTTCTTCATGTACGCCGCCTGCTTTCGCTTCGGCGCGCACTTGGTCGACTTAGGCCAGATGGAGCCGGTGGCGGTCTACAGGTGACTCTACGGCCGCTGACGCACTTCCATTCATTAGCGTTGCTTTCGCATTGCTGCAGGGTCTTTTTCGCAATCAACTTCAGCGGAATGGCCGTCGGCTTCGCCACCGCCTACTTGCCAGAGTACCTGAAGGCCAGACTCTCGGCCGCCCTCGTCTTTGGACTGATACAACGACAGCCCACCATAGACAACTGCTCCGCTGCCGGATTGAGACCGGTACAGACTCACTGACACTTTCTGTTCTCTATTTCTTACTCGTACAAGTAATTTACGCAATGGCATAAGGTGAGGTTTCGCCCAATCATTACTGTTTCTTTTGGTGGGGGTTGGCGATTTTAGTACGTAATTTTTATGCAGAAATCACTAAAGTGCATACATGTAACAGCTCCGGGCCGACCTGGGGGGAGGGGGGTAGGGGGGGGGTTTCCTCAGGTGGGGGGTCGAGGGGGGGGTTTCGCCCAGGTGGGGGGTCCCAAGTTTCAAAAAACTCCAAAACGCCTAGCTAAATGCGTTTTTAGCACGTATTTTTCAGCAAGGACGCTAAAAATTGCTATTTTAAGCTGCCAAATAGCGTTTTAAAGCTAAAAAGAAGCAAAAAATGACAAAAAGAGCTTCGAAAAACACCGATTTTTCTTAAATATCAGCAGTGGAAACGCCAAATTCGGTTTCCAAAGGCTTTTCAAGAGAATTTTAGGCTAAAAATTAGTGATTTCTGACCCAGTTTGTTAACATGCATTTTGCGAGAAAGTCAACTTAGGATGTTCAAGCAACTTTTTTTCGCGGATCTGGCTGGTATCCAAATATGTTAAAATAGATGTCAAACGAACACCAACGGTGCATGTTCGAACACCAGCGACCCCCTAGAACCGGAGCTGTACCCCCCCAAAGTTGGTTCGGTAGCCCCTTTTCGGCCATTTTCTCGACATTTACTCTAACGATCACCATTCACTCGTTTCTCAAGAGTCAGAACAGGCGTGCACACGGTTGGATAGCCCTGACAGTTGCCTTTCAGACGCTGCACACAGCGCTTCCGGAACGTACCCGGTTAGCGAGATATTCTCCGAAAACTACGAAATTTAGCGAAATTCCGACTCGATTTTTTTTCGAAAAATCGCTGTAACCTCTGCCATATATGCGGGGTCAAGCTGATTTTTGCTAAAGAGATAAAACGCAAAATGCCAAACAAAATTAACCTATTTCGGAGGCAAGTTGTTGGGGTCAGGGGGGGGTGTTTTGCAATTTGAAGCCAGTTAAAAAATATTTTTTTGCTCAGAATAAAAAACAAACACACAACAATTCTGGTGCAGTTTTACCCGCTGATTACGAATATGAACTCGGTTTGGCTGGATTCCTTTTGGTTCGGGAGAAATTTGCATCCAAATCTTCGAGTGGCTGTATTTCTAAAGTGGCACTGCTCATTAGCATGAGCAAGAACCATGCTAGAAAGCAGTTTTTCTTATGTAGTTTTTGATGCTGATTCTGAAGATAATCATATTTTTTATCTATGTTGAGCAGTTCTGAAGATATGGGCATTTTGAGAATTTGCGAACAAAACCATTGCAGTTGGTATGCAATGGTGGTTTGAAATGTTACTCAATTCTGTCATATGCTAGATACGGAGCCATGGAATTAGCATCACCTATTGCAGTTTTTGCCGCTGATTATGAAAATTACCTCTATTTTTCAATCGGATGGCTTCTGAGTGAGTTACTTAGGCCTGGTGCCCTGTCATCCACATTATAAGAAATTTATCAAATAGGTGCGTGAAATAGCAACTGTTATATGCAGTTTTCTTCGCTGATTCAGAATATGACCTTATTTTTGCGCTACAATGACCTTGTCACGAGTTATAGACCTCTAAAGTTACTTCAATATCCATGCTTTCAGGAGTGGTAATCTGGAAATAGGTAGTCTGCGCTTTGGCACTTGTGAAGCGAATTATCTATCAAAAATAGTGTATCCGAGCTATTTTGAACCGCTGGTTTCAAAAATGACCTTACTTCTGCTGTACAAGCTATTGATTTTAAGATACAACTCTCTGCACTTCTTTCACAAGAATATGACAGAACCTTAACATCAATAGCTTGTAGAGCAGAAGTAAGGTCATTTTTGAAACCAGCGGTTCAAAATAGCTCGGATACACTATTTTTGATAGATAATTCGCTTCACAAGTGCCAAAGCGCAGACTACCTATTTCCAGATTACCACTCCTGAAAGCATGGATATTGAAGTAACTTTAGAGGTCTATAACTCGTGACAAGGTCATTGTAGCGCAAAAATAAGGTCATATTCTGAATCAGCGAAGAAAACTGCATATAACAGTTGCTATTTCACGCACCTGTTTGATAAAATTCTTACAATGTGGATGACAGCGCACCAGGCCTAAGTAACTCACTCAGAAGCCGTCCGATTGAAAAATAGAGGTAATTTTCATAATCAGCAGCAAAAACTGCATTAGGTGATGCTAATTCCATGGCTCCGTATCTAGCATATGACAGAATTGAGTAACATTTCAAACCACCATTGCATACCAACTGCAACGGTTTTGTTCGCAAATTCTCAAAATGCCCATATCTTCAGAACTGCTCAACGTAGATAAAAAATATGATTATCTTCAGAATCAGCATCAAAAACTACATAAGAAAAACTGCTTTCTAGCATGGTTCTTGCTCATGCTAATGAGCAGTGCCACTTTAGAAATACAGCCACTCGAAGATTTGGATGCAAATTTCTCCCGAACCAAAAGGAATCCAGCCAAACCGAGTTCATATTCGTAATCAGCGGGTAAAACTGCACCAGAATTGTGTGTTTGTTTTTTATTCTGAGCAAAAAAATATTTTTTGACTGGCTTCAAATTGCAAAACACCCCCCCTGACCCCAACAACTTGCCTCCGAAATAGGTTAATTTTGTTTGGCATTTTGCGTTTTATCTTTTTAGCAAAAATCAGCTTGACCCCGCATATATGGCAGAAGTTACAGCGATTTTTCGAAAAAAAATCGAGTCGGAATTTCGCTAAATTTCGTAGTTTTCGGAGAATATCTCGCTAACCGGGTACGTTCCGGAAGCGCTGTGTGCAGCGTCTGAAAGGCAACTGTCAGGGCTATCCAACCGTGTGCACGACTGTTCTGACTCTTGAGAAACGAGTGAATGGTGATCGTTTGAGTAAATGTCGAGAAAATGGCCGAAAAGGGGTTACCGACCCAACTTTGGGGGGGGTACAGCTCCGGTTCTAGGGGGTCGCTGGTGTTCGAACATGCACCGTTGGTGTTCGTTTGACATCTATTTTAACATATTTGGATACCAGCCGGATCCGCGAAAAAAAGTTGCTTAAACACCTTCCCTTATAGCTAAGTTGACTTTCTCGCAAAATGCATGTTAATACTGGAGCCACTAAAACCACTTGTATTTTTTGTCGGGGGGAGGGGTCCCTTAACCTGTCTCGGGGGGGGGGTGAGGGGGGGTTGGCGTTTCCAGCAGGGGGGTAAGCCCCCCCAACCCCCCCTAGTACATGTATGCTGAAGTGGCCAGAATTACATGTGCAGGTAGTCGCGATTTGAAGCCATTGGCTTACCTTTTCTCAATTTCACTTAGATTAGAGGGCAGCTACCGTTTAAAGTCGGGGCTAAATGACACCAGAGATCTTTGACATCGTATTGACAGTTTATAATGGTATACTGTAACACTTACCGACTCAATCCTTTATTACTATCGATTTCTCAATCTTTATCTTTCTGGTTTCCCCCTGTTTAGTAAAGGTGCGCCGTTCTTCTTAGCCATTGTGCATCCCGTTACGCACTAACACTCTTTCTGCGCTATTCTGTTACTAACTTGCTCGTCTTGGGTGACAAAAATAAAGTTGAAGTTCATGTTCCAGCCCCTTTACAAAATCCTGGATACACCTACTGATTGCACTGTTTGCAGAAATTGGAAGGTTCGCTGAAGCTGGACAATATCCATTTCTACTACCCAACCAGACCGGATGCTCAGGTGTTGAAGGGTATTTCGTTAGAACTGAACAATGGACAGACATTAGCTCTGGTGGGCAGCAGTGGCTGCGGCAAAACAACCTTGGTCAGTCTGATTGAACGTATGTACGACCCTCAAAGTGGAAGTGTGGTATGTTGTATGTATGTTTGTATGTATGTTTATTTCTTGTAATAGGTAGAGAACAACAAATCAATACCATATAAGGAAGGCAAAATACCTATTACAAAGGACCCTATTTACCCCCAACTGGAGGAATTTACAATAGGGCCTTTATCAAAAAAATCTACACAGCTCTAGCGCCGCTAAAAATCAAACCAACTATTACTGCCGTACATGCAAAAGCTCATCCGCCGAAGGGGGTTGGGAATCTGCCGCCGGCCGGTGAGGGTCTGGGCCCAAATTCTCCTGATGGGGTTGGCACTCTAAAACGCTCTAAAATCGCAACTTTTCGGCTGAAAATCGTCACAAATCGCTAATTTGAGCTTATACAAAAAACCGCTATTTACAGGCGATTTTAGCAACTGTAGTTTCTCAAATTCTAAAAATCGCATAAATTTTCTCAAAAAGTTACTTGCCAGAAATTCGGTTCGGAGGATGTTAGGAAAAGCGTCTCGGGGGTCTGGCCTAAGTCGGGTGGGGGACAGACCCCGGATGCCCCATTGCATGTACAGTGTATGTACGCTGCGTGTACCGTTCTAACCATAGACTCATTGGTTACAATGTCCCCTGTGCGGTAGAAAAAGAAAAATCTACCAAGAATAAAGATTAGTGTTTCCGATCAAATTAAAATTAAATAACAAAATTAAATTGTTTTGGCTAAAATCACCAAGTAGATAGCAATTTAATAACAAATTAAATTTCTCGCGATGACTGTCAAACAAATTAAAATTATATTAAATTTCGTAAAATTGGCCTAGAAATTTGATATGAATTTGATATAAATTTGCTTGGTTTGGCAGCTTCACTAACCAAAGTCTGACTACAAAACAACAAGTTCAGTCCAAAGATGACCTTGTTCATGCGTATAGCAAAGATATCAACTCTTTAAATGCTAATTTCTATACCATTTGTCACCATCTGAAGAAAGGTAAACTCATTTTGGACTGACACGACCCACGTTTTGAGCTTTTTCCTCAGGAATTGAGTATTGATTTTAGCAAATTTATATGTAATTCATATCAAATAACAAATTTGTATCAAATTAAATTTCAGAATTTGGGTACCAAGCAAATTAATAGCAAGTTATTTTCTTCTGAAGACTGAGTAAGCAATTTAAGAGTCGGTCTCTGAACCGATCGAGTCTCAGTATTCAGACCCCAAAATTGAAACTTTGGGCTAGAGAGCTGTAAGTTGGCACACTAATACACACTTGTGAGTTGTCCTTCGGCTCCAAAGGATTAGTGGATTTGACGCTCCAATCCCGAGATACAGCTTTCTGAAAATCGGCCCGCTTAACTATGGGACCAAAATTTCAAACTCGAATTTCTAACCTACCAGCTGGAGTTGGAAGATAAAAATTTGGGTTTTTGGGTAACTTTAGGAGTACTTTAAGAATCTGCAGTCCAATTTTGTTTTGGAAGAAAAAAATTTTTTTTCAACCTCTTTGGCGGGCCATAACTCGGCTGCAACCCCCTCTAGAGGCGCTTTTTTATTTCATAATTTTGTAGCGCTTTTTATAAGCTATATTTTGGTATAGAACATGGTACGATTGCTGGTGGCCAATCCAGTGAAAATTGGCCTCAAATGTCACGAACTCGAAAAATTCGCATGTTTCACTATAGACATAATTTTCCAAATCGAATTTCTGACTTTATGAACAGAGTTGAGATGTGAAAATTTGGGTTTCCAGAGTACCTTCAGTGTGCTTTCGGAATATAGTGGATTTAGAATTTCGAGGGAAAAAAATTATTTTTTGACCTCTTTGGCGGACCATAACTCGGCTGGAGCCCCTCCAAGAGGCGCTTTTTTATTTCATAATTTTGTAGCGCTTTTTATAAGCTTCATTTTGGTATAGAATATGGTACGATTGCTGGTGGCCAATCCAGTGAAAATCGGCCTCATAAGTTACAAAGTCGAAAAATTCCCTCATTTGGAAGGCCAAATTTTTATGAGTTCTCAACATTTGAGGCCAATTTTCACCGAATTGGCCACGAGCAATCGAAGCATATTCAATACCAAAATGAAGCTTATAAAAAGCGCTACAAAGTTATGAAATAAAAAAGTACCTCTAGGAGGGTTCCAGCCGAGTTATGGCCCGCCAAATAGGTCGAAAAAAAATTTTCTTCCTCTAAATGCTAAATCCACTAAACATTCCGAAAGCACACTGAAAGTACTCTGGAAACCCAAATTTTCACAGCTCAACTCCGTTCATTAAGTCAGAAATTCGATTTGGAAAATTATGTCTATAGTGAACCATGCGTATTTTTCGAGTTCGTGACATTTGAGGCCAATTTTCACTGGATTGGCCACCAGCAATCGTAACATATTCTATACCAAAAATAGAGCTTATAAAAAGCGCTACAAAGCTATGAAATAAAAAAGCGCCTCTAGGGGGGGTTCCAGCCGAGTTATGGCCCGCCAAAGAGGTCGAAAAAAAATTTTTTTCTTCCAAAACAAAATCGACTGCAGATTCTTAAAGTACTCCAAAAGTTACGCAAAAACCCAAATTTTTATCTTCCAACTCCAGCTGGTAGGTTAGAAATTCGAGTTTGAAATTTTGGTCCCATAGTTAAGCGGACCGATTTTCAGAAGGCTGTATCTCGGGATTGGAGCGTCAAATCCACTAATCCTTTGGGGCCGAAAGACAACTCATAAGTATGTATTAGTGTACCAACTTACAGCTCTCTAGCCCAAAGTTTCAATTTTGGGGTCTGAATAGGGCAAAAGGCCAAGACTCGATCGGTTCAGAGACTGACTCTTAATAGTTATTTAATTTCAAAATAAATTTACTCGGAAACACTAATAAAGATAGACCACAAAATTACTAACTAAAGCTTATAGTGCCTTTTTGAAGGATAATTTTCAACGTTAACTACAGTATTTTACAACACCCCTTTGAAAGGTTCTGCATTTTGCTAGCTACCTACATAGGTGCCTGTACACAGTAATTTAGGAGTGGCTTGTACATAGTGAGTGCGTAAAGATGGGTGTTCAGTTTATAGACGGGCTGGACGTTCGCACCTTGAACATAGGCTACTTGCGACAACACATCTCAGTGGTGAGTCAAGAGCCGGTCCTGTTCGACTGCAGCATAGAGCAGAACATTGTCTACGGTCTCAAGGATGTCAGTCACGACCAAGTGGTGCAGGCTGCTGAACTGGCCAATGCCCACCAGTTCATCTCCGCTCTGCCTCAGGTCTCTTTTGCCTTACTCCGTACTGTAGTAGCAATGGACGTGCTGAAGGCATTTTGGCCGTTTTTGCTGCCCCCTGCATGCCCCCGTAACCAGGGATGCCTACCAAATCCAAACTTTGAATTTGGTATGGTATGGTATGGTATGGTATAAACTTACCTGTTTGAATTTGATGTGGTATGATATAGTACTAGCTTAATCCGTTTGAATTTGGTTGGTATGATTTTGGTATGAATTTAGTAATGAGGCAAAAAAGCTTTAATTTTACGAAACAACAACTCCACAAACTTAAGCAGAGGTAATACTAAAGTCCATGTAAAAATGATTGGCGGTGGCGGAAAAAAGCGATTTTCTCAAAAACTTTCTTCAAGACCCCAAACTTTTTTATATCAATCGATAGCAAATTACAAGTGCTACAAGATGCGAACGTCAAGTCAAAGGTTCCACGCAGTTTTGTATGTGTTTTTCGGGAAAAACGAATTTTCGGCAAAATCAAGTTTTTATAGAAGAGTCAAATCGACAAGCGGACTCCAGATTCTTATTCTACGTATAATTGCGAGTTCGCTGATATATACATGTTTGGGGATTTTCAAATTAGTTTTCGGGAAAAACCCGTTTTTCGGAAGGGCGTGCGAGTCAAAAAAAAATTGTCTGCGATCCGTTTTACTATGGAAAATTGCCCAACATTTTTCAAATTTGACCCAAACGGTGTAAACGGCCTGAAAACCGGCTCATATTCACGAGTCAAACTTAATTTTGGTCCATAGAATCCATTTTTGCAGTCCATTTGGCGCTACGTGGACGCGTTTTCCAGTTATTTTCATTTTAATTGTTTTTTGCAAAATTTTGTCTGACTGGAGCTGCTGCTGTGAGTCTCTTCAGATGTTGCTCAAAATGCAACTAATGGGGTAATTTTAGATGGCGAATTCATTTCTGTCACCTAGAACACCGTCAGGTTACTGCAAACCTAACTTTCGAGCACCCCCTATTTGGTATGATATTTTAGCAATCTGTCTTTGACATCTTTGCTTGTTAAAAGAACACTGATTAATGCTTACGCCATCAAGTGAATCCAGCCTCATGTCTAACGTTATAGAGAAGCAAGTTCTTGCCCAAGGTATATCCTAATCTGCGCAAGTTTCGCTCTGAATACTAATTTGCGCAACAGCTAAAATCAGCTTCCTTCATAACTGGGATGATAAGATAAGCACATAAATCGACTCTAGAGTCTTCAATGACTCTAATAATACTTTGGTTACTGTTCTAGCTGAAAAGGTTGCAGTGTTATGACCGATCAAAGTTGCTGAAATTGCCAAAAATGGCCCATTTGACCATCAACTTTGACCGGCCATAACACTGCAACCTTTTTAGCTAGAACAGTAACCAAAGTATTATTTGAGTCATTGAAGACTCTAGAGTCGATTTATGTGCTTATCCTATCATCCCAGTTATGAAGGAAGCTGATTTTAGCTGTTGCGCAAATTAGTATTCAGAGCGAAACTTGCGCAGATTAGGATATACCCAGGCAAGAACTTGCTTCTCTATAACGTTAGACATGAGGCTGGAGTCACTTGATGGCGTGAACATTAATCAGTGTTCTTTTAACAAGCAAAGATGTCAAAGACAGATTGCTAAAATATCAAACCAAATAGGGGGTGCTCGAAAGTTAGGTTTGCAGTAACCTGACGGAGTTCTAGGTGACAGAAATGAATTCACCATCTAAAATTACCCCAGGAGTTACATTTTGAGCAACATCTGAAGAGACTCACAGTAGCTGCTCCAGTCAGACAAAATTTTGCAAAAAACAATTAAAATGAAAATAACTGGAAAACGCGACCACATAGCGCCAAACGGACTGCAAAAATGGATTCTATGGACCAAAATTTGCTATCGATTGATATAAAAAAAGTTTGGGGTCTTGAAGAAAGTTTTTGAGAAAATCGCTTTTTTCCGCCACCGCCAATCATTTTTACATGGACTTTAGTATCATTTACATACTAACAACACTTTCGACCAGATCAGGATTGGCCCGGAACAGCACCTCACGTTCCAAAATTACTGCGCTAAGTCGCTACGATCAGCTGATTTGCACTTTCCTGCGGTACTGAACATTCTTTCGGCAAAAGCCGTTGAGGAAGGCACAGACAAGACCGTCATCATTTTAGAGAGAAGAAGCCATCGGTCCAGACAGTTGCAGTGTGACGGCGACCCGCGTTTAGCCGCTGTCCACCTCTTGACATTTCTTACAAAACTTAACAGCCGACTGCTGGATCAATTCGAAATTATTTTGTTTGAAAAAACGCAAACAAAGGACGAGAGCAGCTAAAGATGGGTACGGTATAAAATAAAATAATTTCCGGCTCACTCGCGTGTGTGCTGTAGGTACTGAAATCAAAGAGCTGGTACTAAAATCAAACGCCTTACCAAAATCAAAATTTTAGTACTAAATCATTCTGGTAAAGGCCTTTGAATTTGGTATAGTATGGTATAGTATAGAAGGAGCTGTTTTGAATTTGGTTTGGTATGGTACTGGTACTAAATTCAAACTTTGATTTTAGTACTAGTAGAATTTTGGTATGGTAGGCATCCCTGCCCGTAACGAGGCCGTTTATTTTCTCAACTAATAATCGATAGTTGATCATTCAAAGGACATGCAAAAAGTAACGGTAACTCAATGCGAAAGTTTCTATTATCCATCGCTACAAATTTCAGTAGATGAAAATCTGGGACATTTTCATTTTTTATACCGTCACCGCTCCGATCCGATGTTTTTGCACCGCCCCTGCCTGACTAAACTTCAAAATTTATATGATTTTCTTCACACCGTCAGGCACTCAACGCCATGTTATGGTGCCCCACGTTCGGGCACTGCGGTGTTGTTACCAGACTGGTTTATGATACTGGTGTACCTTCATTGGCTGTGGTGGTACCATACATTCGAATTTGCGCAATATTGTGGCAGTGCTACCATATATGGCACCGGCGCCCATGGCCATATGTAGCACTTATATTATATTGTAGGTGCCGATATGGATGGCGTTTAGAGTCTGACAGTGGTAGTTAGTTACATAGTTGTTATCTTCTAAAACAGCCAGTTAAGGGCTATGCAACCAGAGTGGGCGAGCGAGGAGCTCAGCTGTCGGGCGGCGAGAAACAACGCATTGCCATCGCGCGCGCTTTAGTGCGCCACCCGCAGATTCTGATTTTGGACGAAGCCACCAGCTCCCTCGACGCTGAGAACGAAAAGGTGCGCTGACAAGAACTGACTTCTGCTTAAACAGCATTTAGTTTTTCACTCAACCTCTACAGCACACATACACACACAGGCAAACGGGGCTCAGGCGCACTTATTGTATAACAGGCCTTAGCGGGCAGGGGATTGGGAAGGTCTATAAGCTCAAATTCTGGGGGTTAAGTACTGAAAATGCTTCAAAAATCGCACTTTTAGGCTACAAATTATAGAAAGCGCTAATTCGGACTCAAACAATTCTAAAAGCGCTGTTTTACAGGCACTATTTTGGTTTCTGCAAAAAATTACCCCAAATATTTTTGACAGACAAATCGAACGGATTGATGGAACAATTGTTTCAGCAGTCCCGATCTCTCTGGGGTCTGGCCCAAGTTGGTGCTTGGGCTGGTCCAGACTATGTACCATAGCCCCTGTTACACGTACAGGTAGGTTCTCCAAGAAAATTTAGTTCCTCCAGCTATAGTCACAACAGACGGATATTTTAGTTTTCGGCTTCATCTGAATGAGTTTGCCATGGCCGATCGATTGGTTGGTCGCCGGCCAAAAATAAACCACTGCCTCGGGTACTGTAACAGTTTAAAGTGAGCAAGTTCAGGACACTGCAATTTCCTTCGGTTTTTCACTTTTTAATGCTATTATTGTGGCTTTTGTCTCAAATTCGAAACGGAAATGTATGCTAAGCTTGGATAAATACTTAAAGAAGAGACACCAAGTTTAAAAAACCCGAGTTTTACGAGTGGGTACAGCTTTTTCAAACTGGCCTTCACGTCAGTTGAGAAAATGCCTGGAAGTGTGGTGGCCCTAGGCAACTAGAGACCCCTAGAGGGCAGGCACCCCTGGATTGTGTCCTCTTATCCACTTTCTAGCAATCAGCTCTTGAATAGTGGTTACTGGAGGCACCTGAACTTTCTGCAAACTTCGGGAGCGTCCATAAACTTTGACGTTCAGAGAGGGGTGGGGTGGTTGGTTGAACGTCGGAAAACGTCGCAGGGGGGTAGGTATTCAAAACGTCGACGTTTTAGGGCCTAAGAATATTTTGAGCGCAGCTATATACTACAATGAAAACTCAACCCAGTTTTAAGTTTCCAACTGCAAAAATGGTAGTTGACGGTCAAAAAGTTTCTTTTGAATACAGTAGCTTCTACAGTACTATGTAAATTTTAGTGTATATTCTTTAATGTCGGACACAGTTCCAAGTTTAGTCGGGGGTTGTGCTGAAAACGTCGGGACGGGGGTGGGGGTCCAAAATTTCTAACTTTTGTACGTAGTAGTTTTTATAGACGGCTCCTTAGCATACTGTACATTTTCCGTTCCGAATTTCAGGCATGATAAATAAAATCACTAAAAACTGAAAAGCAGAAGAAAATTGCAGTGCGCTGAACTCACTCACTTTAAACTCTTACAGTACCCGACTCAATGGTTTTTCTACGGCCGGCGGCCAGCCAATCGATCGGCCATGGCAAGCTCTTTCGGACTAGATCAAAAGCTAAAATGTCCATCTACTCAAACTAATGCTGCAAGTAAATTCCTTTTTTGGACAACCTGTATATGGGCTGGGCTTGTCTGTCCCTCACGACTGAACTATCGCCGCTCAGACGCGGCTACTGTTTCCCAACCGACAGGCATAGAAATGCATCAATTGAAGCTCTGGCTGAAAATTGCTGCCAGTCGGATCCAGACATAGCGCGTGTTGCAGAGGTGTCAGTAAGATTTCAGGTGGTGCAAGAGGCGCTGGACCGTGCCAGACAGGGCCGCACCTGCATTGTGGTGGCACATCGTCTGTCGACGGTGCAGAGCGCAGATTCGATCGCAGTGGTGGCCGACGGAAAAGTAGTGGAGCAAGGTAATAAATTAATGATCCAATTAGACACAATAACCGGCCAATTTAGGCAGTCACTCGGCGCTGGTTGCTAAGCGCGCCGCCTATTACGGCCTGATCAGACGTCAGAACGTGCACAGCTGAGTGCGGCTATTTCTCCTCCGAGGGCCATTAGTTTTGTGTGCGGTGATCAATTATAAACGGGCCTTGTATAAACTTTTCTCCCTCCCAGCCCCATCGATCGCATTCTCTCTCTCTCTCTCTCTCTGTTCTCTGTCCATGAGTGTCTTGTTTGGTCGCAAACACTCTGCTCTCATGGTGCTGACCACGCCTTACAGCTTACTTTGATGATTCGCTACCGTATTAGACTGCATTCTGTAGCCCACTCACTTTACAAATAGTAAGTCGATTGCACTTCTGCCAGTCCGATGGCACTGGCATTTTATCAGGTCGCTCTATCTACCTCGCCGTTTAGATTGTTGTAGTGGATTGCCAGTCTGTCCTCTTCCTATCAATTCCCACCCGCGGTCTAGCGGCTTGCTAAGAAGTGCCAGTGCTATCACTCTGGCAGAGGTATAAATGCGCCTTTACCGGTGACTACTGTTGTTTGTGTATCCACATACATACACAAAAATATACAGGGTGTGTCAAAAAAAACAACCCAGCAGTGTTTTTGCTGTAGCAACCGCAAATCTCAACCGATTTGAATGAATCCTGCTTTAAATGAAAGATAAATAAATTCTTGAAAGACTGGTGAAGGCCCTATTAAGATTCGATGCTTAGTTCCTGAGATATTTTCCTTCAAACTCAAAACAGAGATTTTGGCAGTGAACAAGAGCGATTCCGTTGCACTTCGCAACAAAACGGATTCCTACTGCTGAGGGGCATCAAGACTTTTACAAATGAAGTAACTAAGCATGTGTGGCACCAGAAAAACCTCGTTACGTTAGCCCTGAGCAGTAGGAATCGGTTTTATTATGAAGTGCAACAGAATAATAAAAATCGCTCTTGTTCATAGCCAAAATCTGTTTTGACTTTGAGTGCAAATATCTCAGGAACCAAGCATCATATCTTAATAAAAGCTTCACCAAACTTTCAAGAATTAATTTATCTTTCATATAAAATAGGAGTCACTGAAATCGGTTGAGATTTGCGGCTGCTACAGTAAAAAATCTGCTGGTTGTTTTAATCTCTGTTGTGCACTGCCAAAATCTCAGTTTTGACTTTGAAAGCAATTATCTCAGGAACTAAGCAACGCATCTTGATAAGAGCTACACCAGTCGTTCAAGAATTTAGTTATCTTTCATTTAAAGCAGGATTCATTCAAATCGGTTGAGATTTGCGGTTGCTACAGCAAAAAATCTGCTGGGTTGTTTTTTTTTGACACACCCTGTACATTGTTTTTGAAATATATATGTATGTACAATGAAAAATTTCGATACACCTTACGGGACCAGAATCGTGAAATTTTGATGTTTTTACTGCAGTAATAAACAGTAGATGTTCTCGTAAAGCCTAAAGTAACTCAATTTCAATCCTATCCTTGTTTTCAAGCAGCAAGTATTGAGAGATTTGATTTGTCTAGCATTTGTAGCACAAAATCTACGAGAAAATTGCATTTCGGTACAATACACACACAAAAATACATTGTTTTGTTGAAGGTGTGTACACAAATTACCATACACATTTGACAGTTAATGTGTATACGATACACATGCACATACACATTCAGAAAATAAAATACCAAACAACAGTGCCGGTGAGGTGACAGCCTATTATCACTTTGATCTGTGGACAAAGTCTGCTGGTTGTGTTCCATAGTGCAGTGCGTACCGCATCAACTAACAGTCAGTCAAGCCTATCCGAAGGCTGACTGGGTGCACTGACTGTTCCTCACGGGCATCTCTACCTGGGCTCGGCGGGCCGCTCAGGATGGGACGAGACACTACCGGGCCCGCCGGGCATTAAAATCGGGCCCGGCCCGGTCTCTGGTCCGTCAATTTTGCTTTGTCTAGGTAAACTTCAGAAAATTTTCTATGAATTTTCATCAAATTACAAGCTAAATTTAAAGCAAACCTTTGAAAATTGGCGTTTTGAAACACCAAAACGGCCTGTATTTCTATTTGCTGCTCAAGTTTTTATTTAATTTATACGAATTTCTGCTTTGCTCGGCCGGCCGTTCAAAAATTGATGCCCGAGCTATCCAGGCCCGCCGTAAATCCTTAACCGGAATGTCCTGCCCGTGCACATCTAAATCTCCAGCCTCAGAGATCATCCATAAACTGTGACGTTCAAAATTTCGTTCGCGAACTTTTTCGGCACAATCTCCCTAAAATACGTTTTTGTCTGACCTTTAGGTTACTTGATTTTAGTTTACCCTGATTAGTGTTTTTTAGGGTTACTTGGAACTCTAAACAAGGTTTTCAGGTTACTCTAAAAGTCCTGATTAGGGTTTTCAGGTTACTTTCAAACCTTAAACAGGGTTTTCAGTAGCTACTGCAGTACATGTAGCAGTATAAACCCCGCTTAAGGGAGAAAATACAGAAGAAACTACCCCATACATGTAACAGACGGGTCCGGTGGTCCGGTGGTCTCTCCACCAACCGACTAGGCCAGACACCCTGCAATCGCAATCGCAGACCCCAGACGATTTTTCCAACCCTGCCCCTCCGATTTTTCTAGAAAGTAACTTTTTAGCAAATTTTGAGCCACTAAAATTGCTAAAATCGCCTGCAAAACAGCGCTGTTTACATTATATTATAGAGCCCAAATTAGCGATTTTTAGCCGAAAATTGTGATTCTTGAGCGTTTTTTAATGCCCAACCCCTCCCTAGAATTTGGTCTCAGACCTCCCGTGGCTGGCGCCGGCGCCGGACCCGCAACCAGCTCCCCTTTCGGTGGATGACCTGTTACATGTTGCCTCCCTCGACCCAAAATCAGAAGCTCCAGTAGCCGCTCCAGTACTAACAAGCGAGCTCAGAAATCACTAATTTATGCTTAAAATCCGCTTAAAAAGCCTATAGAAACCAAGTTTGGCGTTTCCACTGCTGATATTTAAGAGAAATCGGTGTTTTGGAAGCCCGTTTTGTCATTTTTTGCTTGCTTTTAGCTCTAAAACGCTATTTGGCAGTTTAAAATAGCGATTTTTAGCCTCCTTACTGAAAAGCCGTACTAAAAACGCGTTTCAAGGCGTTTCGGAGCTTTTTTAAATTTCGGATCCCCCTCTGAGCGAAACCCCTGTCGACGCCACCCCACACCTGACGGAAAAAGGAAACGCCCCTCCCCCATGCCGGGCCGAAGCTGTTACATGCTTTTTGAAATTTTGAAACCGTCTGGGTGAAACCCCTCTAGCCCCTGCCCCAGGCCGGCCCGGACCTGTATACATACAAGTACGTTACATCCGCACGGCACCTTTTCCGGGCGCAGCCCGGTAGGCCACTCAGGTGAGGCATCTAGGACCATACATGTAACAGGTCATCCGCCGATGGGGGGAGGGGGGGTTGGGGGGGTCTGGCGCCGGCCGGGGGGGGGGTCTGAGCCAAAATTTTGGGGGAGGGGGTGGGCACTAAAAAACGCTCAAAAATCGAAAAAATCGCAATTTTTTGGCTAAAAATTGCCAAAAATCGCTAATTTGGGCTGAAATACAGCTAAAAAGTGCTGTTTTGCAGGCGATTTTGGCAATTTTTGTGTGTGAAATTGTAAAAAATTGCAAAAATTTGCTCGAAAATTTACTTGCCAGAAAAATCGGAGGGGGGGGTCGGTGAAATCGTCTCGGGGGGGGGGTCCCCATCCGGGGGGGTCTGGCCTATTTCGGGTGGGGGGCAGACCCCCCCCCCCCCCAGACCCCCCCTGTTACATGTATGTCTAGGACTGAAGAAAGTGTTCCGAAGAATTATTGAGCTTTAGCTGAGCTGTGGCTCGAAGAGAAAGAACGCATAGCAACCGAGACATGTGCTTAATTGATTGTGATTTCAGGTGATGCCAGATAACGCGAGCGCCATGCCCCAGTCAAAGCAACAGTTCGAGTGCGACCTTCCGTTCACGTTCGAGTGTCACTTGGAGAACTGCTGCGAATCCTACCACATGCGCTTCATTATGCTTATCTGTGCTTGCGCTGTCATCGCAGCTGCCGTTCTCGTCTTTATCCTATGGTTCTTTCTCTCATTCAAACCTTTCGCAAGGAGGAGGAGACCAAGGTGACCCGAAACAAAGATCTTGGTTGTGAACAAGAAGAGCAATATTCCGCTGCGCTTCAAAATAAAACAGATTCCTACAGCTAAGCGCTACGTCACGAGGCTTTACTGGTGACACCGCCGCTCGGTTACTTCAGAAATATAGTCTCATTAGCCCTCAGCAGTAGGAATCTGCTTTATTAGGAAGTGCAACCGAATCGCTCTTGTTCATTGCCAAAGTCTGTTTTGATCATACATGTAGCTGGGTTTTCGGCTGGGGGGGGTTCCAGATCCCAAATAGGGTTTCAGCGACCTTTTTTGGTGTCCAAAAGTGGGTTTCAGCGACCTTTTTTTGGGCTCAAAACAGGGTTTTTGAGGACTAAATATCCGGTAAAAATCCTGTCAGAAGAGCAAAAATGCCCATTAAAACCCTATTTATTGTTTTAAAACGTGCAGAAAATCCTATTTTTTATTAAAAACATGCAAAAAAACTGTATTTTGCTTTAAAACGCGCCAAAAAAGCTCTATTTTATTCAACATAATACAGCTAAAGTGCATTTCTGTAACCCTATTTAGAAAATCTGAAAGCCAAATTAGGGCTCTGAAACCCCGTTTAGGGTTTCTGAGACCTAAATTAGAGTTCTGGAACCCTATTTAGGGCCTCTGAAACCCTATTTACAGCTTTTGAAACCAAATGGTTCCAAAACCCTGTTTTGGGTCTCTGAAACCAAAATTAGGATTCCGGAACCCTATTTTGGGCCGCCAGAAACGGAAATTAGGATTCCGGAACCCTATTTAGGGCTTCAGAAACCCAAATTAGAGTTTCAGAGACCCAAATTAGGGTTGCGGAACCCTCTTTAGGGCTTTTGAAACCCTAATTAGAGTTTCAGAGACCCAAATTAGGGTTCCGGAACCCTATTTAGGGCTTTTGAAATCCTAAATTACGGTTTATAAGTATTGAAACCCTAAAATTTAGCAGTTTTTAACCCAAATTAGGGTTACAGAAACCCCCAAAATCCGGCTGGGGGGATTTGCCGAAAACCGGGCCTGGGTGGCTAACCCCCCCCAACCCCCCCCAACTACATTGTACATGTGTATGGTTTTGATTTTTGAGCGTAACTATCTCTGGAACTACGTAAGCAGAGTATCTTGATAAAATTTTCACCTATCTTTCAACAATTTGCCTACCTAAAAAGCCCCGCGTCATAGCAAGCAAAACTCGAAATGTTTCCAACTGTAAAAACAGCAAAAATCTACATCATTTGTACACTATGATGATGTACTGTACGTACATATTTTGAGGCCTGGAGCGGTTGAGTGCAAATTTTTGAGCGTCATAGTTTAAAAAGGACAGCAAGGACTGCCCCGGTTTCAAGCCGTATTCATTCTGCCACACCATTTTTCTGTAGGCCCACACTGTTTCTAATATACGCCACGTCGCGTGACATCTTCCGCCTGCAACATAACGGCCTGCATTGGTGTATGCGTGTTACAATTTGAAACTTACAAACATGCCTGGCCACTTTTTCTACAGCTTTACGGGAAGAAGAGAATATGGCAAAAGTATATTAAGTAAAGTAGTGTGTTTGTAGCACAGAAAGCGACAGTGTTGAGGACCCAGAAGTGACCAGATTACGTCAACAGAACACCGAGGAGACTAGGCACTTGAGAAGAATGTCTGAACTCAAAGGTTTGAAACCGCATCCAAAGTCAGTGGCAATCTGATCAGCAGACGGCTGTTGTTACCGATCGATCACCTAAGTCTATATCACATGCACATGCCAAAGTCTAATTTCACCCCGGCTGTATGTAGATTCTCCAGTAATTATGAATATCTTGAGCCAAACTTTTGCAATCACTGTATTTACGCAAAAGTAGTTTGGTCACTGACAGATAAAATGAGCAATGCAGAACTGTGTTCTAAAACTAAAAGTGACTTTCGGCCTCAAATAGCACTTTTGATTGCTAATTTTCTGTTATTGCTGGTGCGATGAGATGGATATTCATAATTACGCTAATTATGTCTAGCAATTCCTGTTCAATTACGCTTTAATAGGTAGAGAAAGTGTAGAAAAGTTGTGGAATTTGATTCCGTTTTCCTAGGAAACACGTAGTCGATTTTTTCTTGAATAATCTAATCTCTGTACCTCAATGTTTTGCAAAATAGGTTTATCTCTCCCTGAATCTCACATTCTATTATGGCACTACTTTTTATGCATGCTTTATGTATAGTATGTATGTACATTCTATGTAAGGTCATGTTTTCCTTATAAGTTAGTTAACCATACATGGGCCGCGCTGGGGCTGTCCAATCATCCCTCTTGCTAGCCGAGCTGAGGCCCCCTTGACCGTTCGGGACCGTTCCCTCCCTTGCCGGAATTTTTGGCGAGTATGTTGGGAAATCGGTTTACCTCTCGCCCACCGTTACAACTCGTCTTCTCTAGATTTTCCGGCTCATGTATGATGTTTAAATCTCTAAACTGTGACTGAATTTCTAAGAACGCTTGATGCGGATCTGTGATTATAGTATGCTATGTTGAGAACTTCTTCTTTGGCTGCTGCTTGGACAAACAGAAAAAAAGCAGATGTACAGTAGAACGGCATTTGTATATGCCCTGTTAGATTTGAATCACGTGACTGAGAACCAAGCTACTGAAACGAAAGTGTACCCTTGATATATTCCCTCTGTTGAATTTGAACGTTTAGATTAGTTCTTTCTTGTTTTTTTTTTTAGCCCTAAGTTTATATATTTCAACTAGGGATGCGCTTGGGCCTTGCTTTTTTCGATGAAATAATCGGTTGGACTGAAATGAGGCATTTTTGGCTTTGGGCTCTTTCTCATAATTTTTCCTACTCTGATTTCAGTTTTGTTGATCTTTAACAGTTTTTTTACCAAAACCAGGTCGAAAATTCATAAATTTTAGAGACCCACAATTATAATGGAGTATACTTAGGAAATCCTGCAGCAAAGAAAATGTGCAAAAAACGTTTTCTGTTTTACAATTTTTTTACAAATTCGGGCTACCCCGGACCGACCAGCCAGCCCGGCAGGCCCAAAAGTGTGCCCGGCCCCTACGCATCTCTAATTTCAATTCTGAAAGAAAACTGACTTCCCTTCCCTTCAAAAATGCTTCTGGCGTTGGTTTTGGAAAACGGTACAAAATACACTTCCGGGCCTTGTAATCAACGATGGCACGGCCTACTTGTGTTTTTGATTCGGCAGCACTGAGAGCTTCTTTTTAGAGGCTTTATTATGTTAAAATTCGGTAATGTAATTTAAGATGCATTTTGCGAGAAAGTCAGCTTTGAGGGGGCAAGCAGGGCCATCTCACGGATCTGGCTGATATTTATATCTATTAAAATAGAGCACAGTCGAAGACCAACGGTGCATGCCCGGCCACCAGCAACCCCCTAGAACCGGAGCTACACCCCCTCAAAGTTGGGTCGGCAGCAATTTTCGGGCTCATTTTAATAGCTCTGACACCCTCCATTCAAACGATCACCCTTCATTCGTTTCTTAAGCTAGGATCTCGACTCGCATAAGGTTTTGTAGCTGGTCCAATGGCCTTTCATTTTCTGGTACTCCGGTTTCCAGATCCTAGCTGGTTACCGAGATCTTCACCGAAAACTGCGAAATTTCCACAAAATGCCACTCCGTTTTTTTTCGAAAAATCTTTATAACTTTTTGTGCAAAGGCCCTGCCAAGCTAATGTTTTAACAAAAGTTAGGCATCAGTTGGCCAAACAAAATGAGCGCGGCGGAGTGTGGGGGTCGGGGGGGGGGAGGGGGGGGGGTGTTTTGGCCTCTCAAAGGTGTTCGAAAAAAATTTTTTTCTGCAAAGCTTAGTTGTTAGCATACTGTTATATGCAGTTTTGTGTGCTGAGTTCGAAAATGCATTCAGTTTAGCTAGATTCGCTCTGGATCGGGAGAAATTGGCGTCCAAAGTTGAGACCAACCCTTTTTCTTGACTGGCACTACTCGCTAGTATGACCATTAACTGCGGTGCAATGCAGTTTTTCTTATGTAGTTTTTGATGCTGATTCCGAAAATAACTTTATTTTTGCTCTACGTTGCCTACTTTTGAAGATATCGGCATTTTTATGATTTGGGAACAAAACGGCTGCACTTGCTATAACATGCTCGTTTGAAAGGTGGCTCAATTCAGTCGCATCTAGAGTACAGAGCCATAAAAATTTATATCACCTAATGCAGTTTTTGCCGCTGATTACGAAAATGACATCTGTTTTTCAATCTGACTGCTCCTGAGCTACTTATGTAACTTTTATGCCCTGGTACTCAGACAATAAGTTATCTGTCAAATCTGGACATAATATGGTATCTATCTGGTGCAGTTTTCTCCGCTGATTCAGAATATTATCATATTTTTGCGCTACGGTCACTCTGTCGCAAGTTATGGACCTCCAAAGTTTCATTAAGAAACATGCCGTGAGAAGCCGTAATCCAAAAATAAATGTTCAGCATTCATGCATTTCTGAAATGAACCTTTTGTCAGTCAATAGTGTACCCGACCTATTTTGACCCGCTGAGTTCAAAAATGGCGTTTGTTTTAATCTATAGTTACTCGTTCTGGAGATATATGAATATTAATGCAAATTTTGTTTGATCAGTAATATCTCAAAATTGAACAGCAGTAGAGAAAAACAAACGCCATTTTTGAACTCAGCGGGTCAAAATAGGTCGGGTACACTATTGACTGACAAAAGGTTCATTTCAGAAATGCATGAATGCTGAACATATATTTTTGGATTACGGCTTCTCACGGCATGTTTCTTAATGAAACTTTGGAGGTCCATAACTTGCGACAGAGTGACCGTAGCGCAAAAATATGATAATATTCTGAATCAGCGGAGAAAACTGCACCAGATAGATACCATATTATGTCCAGATTTGACAGATAACTTATTGTCTGAGTACCAGGGCATAAAAGTTACATAAGTAGCTCAGGAGCAGTCAGATTGAAAAACAGATGTCATTTTCGTAATCAGCGGCAAAAACTGCATTAGGTGATATAAATTTTTATGGCTCTGTACTCTAGATGCGACTGAATTGAGCCACCTTTCAAACGAGCATGTTATAGCAAGTGCAGCCGTTTTGTTCCCAAATCATAAAAATGCCGATATCTTCAAAAGTAGGCAACGTAGAGCAAAAATAAAGTTATTTTCGGAATCAGCATAAAAAACTACATAAGAAAAACTGCATTGCACCGCAGTTAATGGTCATACTAGCGAGTAGTGCCAGTCAAGAAAAAGGGTTGGTCTCAACTTTGGACGCCAATTTCTCCCGATCCAGAGCGAATCTAGCTAAACTGAATCCATTTTCGAACTCAGCACACAAAACTGCATATAACAGTATGCTAACAACTAAGCTTTGCAGAAAAAAATTTTTTTCGAACACCTTTGAGAGGCCAAAACACCCCCCCCTCCCCCCCCTAACCGCACACTTTGGGGCGCTCATTTTGTTTGGCCAACTGATGCCTAACTTTTGTTAAAACATTAGCTTGGCAGGGCCTTTGCACAAAAAGTTATAAAGATTTTTCGAAAAAAAACGGAGTGGCATTTTGTGGAAATTTCGCAGTTTTCGGTGAAGATCTCGGTAACCAGCTAGGATCTGGAAACCGGAGTACCAGAAAATGAAAGGCCATTGGACCAGCTACAAAACCATATGCGAGTCGAGATCCTAGCTTAAGAAACGAATGAAGGGTGATCGTTTGAATGGAGGGTGTCAGAGCTATTAAAATGAGCCCGAAAATTGCTGCCGACCCAACTTTGAGGGGGTGTAGCTCCAGTTCCAGGGGGGTGCTGGTGGCCGGGCATGCACCGTTGGTCTTCGACTGTGCTCTATTTTAATAGATATAAATATCAGCCAGATCCGTGAGATGGCCCTGCTTGCCCCCTCTCTTCGGCACCAAAGCTGACTTTCTCGCAAAATGCATCTTAATTCTTATCTCAGAGAAATTGTCTGTTGGCCAATTTGCAGCTAAATAGTTGGGCTACTTTCTTTGCGGTTCAAAACTTTTCGACGAGTCTCAGACGATACGAATTTTCCATTCGCAAAATGGCACGATTTTCTCTGAGACAAGTACAATGTATTCAAGAGTGTTTTATTACCCGAGTGAAAATGCAGTACGCATAGTGTGGTAGTAGCGTGTGGAAAAGTTTGGTTGTTCGGTACAGTTTAGTGCGAGAGTTTTAGTGCCGTATGTTCCGGTGATTAGTTATTGCAAATTGTAGCTGTCACAAAAGATCACAGCGATAAAACGTGTTCCATGGGATGGGAATGTGAGGCCCATTTTATGGGCGAGTCGCCCGCCGCGCCACAACATCTGTTTACTCTTTCTGCGCCCAAATTACTCTGCATGGCCTTGTAAACCATCACCTTATGTTAATACTACCTTTTGCCCACCGCCTTTCAACTGACTGCCATCAACTCAGCCCTCTTTTAGTTTGGTTGAAAAATTGTCCAGTCGATTTAAGTGCGTTGGCCAAAAGTTGAATTGTTTTTCACCTAAATGGTTGTTCCAGACATGCCTGCCTAACCATTCTACGCTGGACTTGTAAAACTTATTATTTGAAAGTAAGAAAAGAAATAAACAGAAATGTAGTGTTAAAGCATAGAAGGCACTGTATTGTGTTCAAAACAAAAAACCAGAATCATGTTTTATCTTCGTTACGTACTTCGTATACTACAGCTTTTGTTCACTTTAAAAAACATTTGCTTGTGTGTTAAAATTGCCCATAGACCATTCTTCTAACTGGAAACTGGGTGTCGATGAACCCAGTTTTTTAAATCACTGATTAGAAGACCATTGTCTTATAACTGAAAACAAAAAACTATTATAGGGCCATGGTTTTCTAACTGTGGTTGTCTAATAAGCGGAAATCTCCGGTAGTATTTCAAGAATTGAACTGAACACACTTTGATGACAAAAGATTTTGCATTGAGCCAATTTTCCAGTTTTCTGCTAGCCTTAAAGTGGTCGGTCGGTCTGTCAAGTAAAGAGCGGAATAAACAGTTTAGCGGCGGTATTTTGTGCGGCCGAGGGAGGGAGGGAGCCAGGATTAGCGGCGGTCAAGTGTTTCAGTAGCTGAACGAGCAGTGCCGTAAAACAAACCAACCCTTCTCTTGTCTTGGCTGTTGGCTAGGCCGGTCTATGCCTTGTTGTTACGCAGAGGCTGAGTGCGAAAGCAGCTGGCACCAACCAACAGCAGTCAGGCAGTCAGTCGGCCCTCGGCAATCTGCTCGCGAACGGCGGCTCCTCCTTTCTTCCACTCCCTCCAACCTTGCGTCATCGCTTGGACACCAACTGGCCGGGAGAAATTCCGCACGCTCAAGGAGTACCGTAGCTAGGTGAGTGCGTTTGGCCTGCCTTCTTTGGCGCCTAATTTGAATCTCCTCAACCACCCGCCTACCTGTCAACTGTGTAATAATAGTTTAGTACCTGTCTGCCACTAAGGATAGGTTTTTGCGCCAGTTGAGAGAAGATGTGAGTGGGGAGAGCGCTGTTTTTCTGCGAGTATCTAGAAACCGGTCGGCAGACAGACTGACAATCGCTATTTCTCGCCTGGAGCACATGTTTTGCCTCCAGAAGAAAACCTTTCTAAAGCTCGCTACCTTCTCGTCGGCTAACTGCGCTTCGGCCAGTTGTGCCGTTTTGTTTATGCGGCATCGGATTACGCAGATAGACCGGCAACTCGCGGCTTCTGACTAATGGATGAGGTGAGGAATGGGTGAATCTGATTTTGCTAACTCACTGCACTGCGCTCAGTACTTATACCTACCGCGCGCTGAGTCGGTTAAACTGGACTGCTGGTAATACGTATACTTATCCAAAACAGGTAATCGCTCTGTTTGGGAATGGAGTATTGTATGTTTTTGAAATCATTTATAAGTATGTATTGTGCTTGTGCATACTCACAGGCCTCAGGCAGGCGCTGAAATTAGTCTTAGTAGCTATGGAACAATTTTTGCGTAGCCTGACCTGTCCTATGGCTACCAGATAAATTTTGATAAAAAGCTAACGGTAGTTTTCATCATTCTGTTTTTCAGTCGAATCTCACGAGATCATCAACTCTAAAACAAACAAACAAACTTGTACTATTGTGTTTAGAACCTATTCGTCTTCCTCTTTTGTTGGTGTTTTGTTGTGTTTCAATGTCTTCCCAGCGTTGGTTCCTTCCTCTACGGCTTTTGGATGATAATAAATAAGCCATCAGATTAGGTACGCACGCACGGCCAATAGGCCAAGTTTAGATGTGGTAAAGGTTTGGCAAAAACTAGTCGATAAAT
This sequence comes from Sabatieria punctata, assembly GCA_030248155.1. Classification (NCBI taxonomy): domain Eukaryota; kingdom Metazoa; phylum Nematoda; class Chromadorea; order Araeolaimida; family Comesomatidae; genus Sabatieria; species Sabatieria punctata. Next base: position 187,748 of record JASANB010004185.1, read on the forward strand.
TAGCCACCCGTTTCCCAGGTTGCACCCCGAACTAGCGGTCCCGGGCCGCATAATGCGATCGCCTGGCGCCGCTTTTATTTGCGTTTTGCTTCACGATTACGACCACACTGGGCGTGGCTTTGCTTTGAGACTTTTCTAACAATCTAATTTACGGTTGCTCTTTTCTAACAATTTCTCCCGCGGCTACAAATCTCTCAACTTGTCACCAAACAAAAATGCACAAGTTCAGAAAATTTTTGGCACTTGTACATACATACTTTGTGTATGTACGTACTGCGTATGTCCTACTAACAAATTGCGTAGGTTTTCTATTTGAATATAAAATCGTCCCCACCGATCGGTCTGTCTGTGACCCGCAAACAGTTCCGGTCAATTTGTGGCAGTCGGTCTGGTTGATTAAGTAAGCGGCAGAGCAGGAAGTCTATGAATGAGGGAATTAGCGCTCAGCCTCTTTGAATAAGTGCGCGTAAATTTGTTGCGTCGTCCTGACAGCACAAGGCGTTGGATGGTAATAATGTGTCGAGTTGCAAATCAATAAACCGGGCGTCAAGCATCCTCGCCCCGGCTTGGTCACCACTAAATATCGGCACGGCCTCAAGTGCCCTCACCTTGCTTCTTTGCAATTTTCGCCACTTCAGCCTGTTGGGAGCAAGCAAATTGCGATTTCAATTTTGACAAGCCGAGTCCTGGTGTGGCCAGCAAAATGAGGCAAAAACTCCTCTCCCCCCTGGCGGTGCCGCGGCTGATTTTTGTTGAGTTTAACGAGGCTTCGTTTTAAAGCCGAGTCTGGGAGCGCCGCTGGCTTATGCTTATTGCTAGGATAATAATAGGCCTTAGAAATTATTGCGCCATTTGCCATTCTATGTCTTGTATCGATTGAAAGATGTGCTGAAAAAGTGAGTGCCGGCAGCAATTGCCTTGGGAGTCGTTTTTTAGGCATCTCGCGCTCTCGTACTACTGATTTATCGTGACACAAATTCTATTGTAGCCTTCTACTACGTCCGGCCATTTGCTGAACCTACGTACATAGTTGGGGCTTCGGTCTCACCGGAAACTTTCTCACTGGGGGCATTAGATTTGTGGCGGCCGCAGCTAATGCATAGAATGTGTATACAGCAAAAATTGCCTACAATCAACTTGTCTCACTGTGTTAGTCTGTGTGTGTGTGCCAGCGCCCCGTTCTATATATTCTTCACGCGAGCTTCTGCTGGGTTGCCTGTAGTTGCTATTTGCGGCAGTTAGTTAGCGTCATCCAAAGAACTGAATCAATTCGATTAGGTCCTTCTTTCTTTCTTTCTTGCTACAGACCAGCCGCTCCCATGCCTGCTGGGGTGTCGATGTTTGTCTGTTTCTGTCTATCGGCCATGGTTATTTTGCAGGAGTGGTCCCAGAACATGCAGGACACGGCCATTCTCCTCACGCAGCTGGTGGTCTTTGCCTGTGTCTGGTGTTATTGTTGCGGCAAGAAACCAGATGGATCCAAGAAGCCCGCAAAAGGCAAGAAGAAGAAGAAGACTTCGGCTGAGGGGAAGCCAGAAGAAGCTGAACCCTATTTGAAAGCTGTGACCACCAGTGGCCAGGAGGCCGGACCGAGCAAGACCGACGATGTGAAGGTCAGTTTGCTTGTCTCTAGATGGGACCGTCTTATAGTAGTATTCATTCATTTTCAGGAGCCATTAATAGCGGCTATCAAGGCTCCCACCCGCACACTGGCTGTTGCTCCAGAGCAGGAGGACATGTTGCGTTACATCGATGATGATGGATCGGCCAAATCTGGTCGAAAGAAGAAACGTTCAGGTGCTGCTCTGGACGATGGTGTTGACTCTCCTGGGAGTCGAAAGGAGGTGCGTGTGCACTTCAAAGAGACAACCACAACCACAGTACAGAGTGCGGCAGCCGACCACACACCAGCAGGCTTGGAAACACCAGAGAGCTTGAGATCAGGAAAATCGGCCGAGTCTGACGTTAAATCGGAGGATTTCCTGCAGGTCATCAAGACCACACAGGAGATTGAGACTGAGGCCGAGTCCCTGAAGAGGAACTATCTGGAAAGACAGACCAAAGGTAATTAAAGAGTCAGTAAATCTAGTTTTGTCTTAGAGAACGAATATACATTATCAATTTGGGTGGAAGACCAAGAAGAAGGCCGTTGTGGTATGTTCATATGTATCGTACATGTAACAGGGTGGTCTGGGGGTCTGTCCCCACCCGACTTTGGCCAAACCCCCTACGATCGACCCTTCCCCTCGGATTTTTCTGGCAAGTAATTTTTTAGCAAATTTTGCAATTTTAGACACAAACATTGCCAAAATCGCCTGTCAAACGACTGTACTTTCAGCCGTATTTCACCCAAATTAGCGATTTTTGACGATTTCTAGCCGAAAAAGTGCGGTTTTTTATTTTTGAGCGTTTTTTGTGCTTGACCCCCTCCCCTCCCAAAACTTGGTTTCAGACCCCCCTCCCTGACCGGCGCCAGACCCCCCCCCAACCCCCTCCGGCAGATGACCTGTTACATGTATGATATAAAGATTTTAAACAGTCATGCCTGTTGACAATGTTCTTTTGACCCTTCGTTTTCAAAAGTGGAGTATTATAGCATAGAAAAATCAAGTCATCTTCTCCAATACAAGCATTTAACCATGTCAATTCTTCAGCGCCACCAACCAGCTATAATGAGACTGGGAAGGTTCCAGAAGATCAAGAAAAAGACAGGGTAGAGGTGGTCACGTTGGAACAGGTGACAAAGGAATTGCGGCACATAGCGGGTCCTCAAGATGTTGATGATGCCTATGGAACAGGGTCAAAAGCTATTGCTGAACCAAGACCTGTTAAACAGTTACCCTTGGACAGTCCAGATTCTGGTGTAGAGAGTGGTGATAATGTACAGCGTTTGGGGCAAATAGCAGCAGCTCCTCCCAGCTCATCAATGTCAACAGAAGTTGTGCGAACCACAACCACCAAAGAAGATGCAAAGGCTGGAAAACCGGGACTACGAACCACTGTCACTGGACATCTGTACATGTCTGCCACTGAAGGTGCTGAGGAACTGACTGAAATTTCGAAACGAGTCACTGAGGAGTGGGATGTGACTGATGTGACAACCACATATAGAATCAGCACCAGAATTCCTGGACAAACCACCGTTATCTCTGAAGGAGGACCAGACGACCTAACAGACCTTAAGCTTACTGTTGAGAGTGAGAAAGCAAGGGAAATTGATGATTCCACTCGAATGGTTGGCAAGCCTGGAGACACAGATGTAACAGCAGATCTGGGTATTTTTTTTATCAAACCAACAGCTGTTTCAGGTTAAAGGCGAGTATTTGACACATCTGAGCCACATGCTGCTTGAGGACTGCCAGGACTTCCATACAGAAAGAGACCCTCACTCCATCCATACCACTGATTCAGGGATTCCACATGGCCTCCATTACCACCCAACAGCAGTAGCAATGCCTGCAGACAAGGAGCCCCCACAGGAGCTGAAAACCAAAGTTGAAGTTACAGTTACTGAAGATCACCATAAACTGTGCAAGACTTATATGGTTGGTCAAGGTCCTCAACAAAAGCAGCCAGCTGATGAGGAAGTTGAGGAATCACTTATTTCAAAACCAGTTCAGATCGATCACACTGAAGAAGCACCTGAAACAGCAAAGCCCATTCAGATCGATCAGACTGAAAAAATGCTGCAGACAATGAAGCCCATTCAGATTGAGCAGGTTCAAGAAACACCTGAGGGAGCAAAACCTAAGCCGATCGCTGAAGAACCAAAGCCACTCTCTGATGGCAGCTTGGCAGATGAATCGTCTGATGTGGATCGACTAGCCGCAGCTCAGGCTAAAAAGAAAAAGAAGTCAAAGAAGAGGTCCAGCAGTGAACAGCTAGTGATTGAGACCAAGACCGAAACGCAAATCGTTGAAGAAGTGGCAGAGCCTGAACCTGAAATTGTCGAGACTCGAAGAGAATTTCAATATGAGAGTGCAGATGACTCCAGCATTGCTTTGGAACCAGCAACAAAGACTGGCACCATCTACATCGATTCAATGGGCCTTGTGTACAAAGATCAAACCGTCTTCCAACAAACGAGCACTCCTATTCCAGAAGAAGCAGCAGATGATCCAGACTCAGAGAGCATAAAGGTAAGAGGTCCAGCACACATTGCACTTGAGTCTGACTCTGTCCACTACCACTCAGAGGCTGTGTTCAAACGGCCTACCCTCACCAAACAGGAGTCTGAACCAGAAATAGTGCCACTGACAGAACCCCTGCTCCAATCTTCCTACCAAGAAGCAGAATGCACTGCCACTGTAGACCTCAACAACACTGGCCCTTCAGCTAGAACCGAAGTTACAGTGAGCACAGCTCGATCTGATCAACCATTGGTATGGATGGGCGAGGAGGAAGGCCCAACAGCAGATGTCACCAGTAACATCAACTTCACAAAGCAAACACCCTCTGGAGAAATCGACCTTCTCATTGAGCATGCCCTCATTGCAGACCCAATCAGCTTCACAGTCAAGGGATCTGGTCCAGAACGGGAAACATCTGCTCAGGTACTGCCTTAACATTGCATGATCTGCAATTGTTGTCTATCTTCCTGGTGGGCAAAAATATAGTGGTTCCCAACTATCTTCTGGTGGAGTGGTGGTTTATCTATCTGTTTGCTTGACACACCCTTCCAAATGTTATTGTAGATACAATACACGTTATTTAGATCACTCTGTCAAAGCGGTCTGCAGAAGCTGACATTGCTGTGTTAGCACCTGAGTGTCGAAAAGGTCTGCCTGCCAGCTTCAGTTCATTATCAACACATGAGGAAGAGATGCTGCTATTTAAGCAATTAGCTAAAGCATGTCAGACTCAGCATGCTTCAATCATAATAGAAAAGGCTAAGCTTAAAGGCGAGCCGCAGATGTTGTTTGCTGGAGAGAGCATTCTAAACACCAACACTGCCACTGTTTTCCTCCAAAAGCCAGATTCCGGCTGCCTCATGAATGCTGAAGCTAAGATCATCAGCAAATCAAAAGGTCAAAGCCAAGTTCTGAATACAAGGGCTGTGAGTGAAGAAGAAATTACTACCTCAGCTCACTTCAACAGACTCCAAACAAGTAAACAGCTTTCTGATTCCAGTGCTTCTACAAGTCTGACAGCTTCAAAGAAAGGAATTTCGCAGTCTTTCACTACATTTGAGATTGGAGTGGCCACCACTTCCTGCTCAATTTTCCTGGAAAAGCTTCTTAACAATGATGAAACTACTGAATTAACAGTGGCTGACAAGATTAGTTTGTCCCTGCCAACACTCAATAGTTGTGAGGCAGGATTTGAGGAACAGACTATTGTGGCTTCGTTTTTCCCTGACTCAGACTGTCCACATGAACCAGATCAAGCAGCTGAAAAGACCATCAAGCATGTCAACATAGGACAACATCAAGCGCTGAAGACCCATGCTGCAACTGAGGAAACAATCAATGAAACATGCAGTCTGAAGCCGCATTCGAGTCTGCAGCATGATGCAGAAGCCATTGCTACAGTTAGAGGGTCAAGGCAAGATCATACTCCAATCTTCACCGTTCCTGAGTCTGGTCAGTGTACAGCTTCTTGTGCAGTCCTTCTGGAAAAACCGGGAAGAGCAAACAAAATGGGCGCTCAAATTACCATACCAGAGTGCCTGTGTGCGCCAAGGCAAACAATGACCACAGAAGCATCAAATGAAGAAGACATCTCAGTCATGGTTTCACTCCATCCATCAACGAGTCAAGAATTTGAACCTGAGGCTGAAATTACTGTGATTGGCAAGCAGAAAGGAATGGCGCAAATCTTCAACACAAAAGCATCTGAAGAAGTGGAAACATTTGAAAGTTTATTGTTGACAAAGAAAACTCAGTTTGGCTCTGAAGAAGAAGCATCAATAGAAATCAAATCAAAAGGACGACATGAGCCTACTTGTTTGATGACAGGTGAATCACATGAGGCCAACGAGTCCTGTATGATCTTCTTTGAGAAGCCCACAGCAGATAAACATCATGAGATTGAAACAACTGTTTGGGAGAAACGACGCACAGCCCCATTGCTGCTAAACACCGCTGAATCTGCCGATGAACATCACACAATAAGTGCTTTGCTTCAAAACGAAAAGACAAACATATCAGAATGGACAGAGATTTCGTTCACAGAGACCAGAAAAATTAGTCCACAGGTTCGCAAATGCTGTGTTGGCGTTGGAATGAGTGCATGCATTATGGTATCAATCAATGGAAAATATGAGAAATGGTGTCAGAATGCCATTGATGATTTCATCTTGCTTGCTGTGTCCAAGCATGCTCACTAATACCTGTACTTAGCTGGTGAACCTCTTGTATGCACAGTATAACAGGTTCACTAGGCAGAATTAGTAAAGGTTAGAATTACATACCATACACTGAGAGAACTCTTTACAGCCTCAACACCTAACAACATTGGCTGCACAGGAAACAACTGTTCAACAAGACTGCAACCTGAAAGCATTGAGTTCATCTGTGAATGTACGATCAACAGAAACGACCTTCAAGCAACCTAAATTGTTGGAGAAAATACATCATACGCTAAGCGAACAACCAGAAGATGTGATGAACTGTTCAGTGTTTCTTGAAAAGCCACCCCTTCTTTCACAAAAGACAGCAGAAGCACTTATTCGAGAGTGCATAAGCAGTAATCCAGTGTTGCTGACAACATGGGCAATCATTGAAGAAAAAGTGGATGTCAAGGAAATTGTCTTCAATAACATAATGGAAGCACTTGGATCTGTTCAGAAAAGTTTTGTTAGCAAACGAGATGGTTTGGCACAGCTTTTCAAATGCAGAAGTGCAACTGACGAGCGTGCTCAAGGAAGTTTTGAGCTGAAAGCAAGACCCACTGATATGCAGCAAGGATCAGCAGAACTGATTCTAAAGGGCAAAGTTATGGGACAGCCAAGACAGCTGCATGTAACTGAAACATCAGATGTAAAACAGACATGCTCGGTCTCACTACAAAATCAGAGAACGGAACAATCAGCTGAAGAAGTAATTATGAAAGACTGTACATCTCTAACAGCATCTCTAATGGCCTTAGCATCAAATGAGGAAACAATCGATGCCAAGCAAGTCACACTTAAAAAATTAATCGAAGAAACGGCAATGACAGAGGGACAGTTTGTGGCCAGACTTCATGGTCTAGCCCAAAAGCTGAGCTGCAGCAGTGTTTCTGAAGAGCACCACAAAGTTGAATTTGAGCTAAAGTCTAAGTTAACTGGCTTGCATAGTGCAAGTGCCGATGTCAATTGGAAAGCTGCAAATATGGGACAGCCCCTTCTGCTTGAAATGCTTGAAAGCTCAAATGTTAGAGAAACTTGTTCAATATTCCTTCAGAACCAGATGACACGAAATGAGCGAGCACCTGAACTGACAATGAAAGATATCTGCCTTGTAATTGGTGCTTTGAACCTAGCTGAATCGACTGAAGAAGAGCAAACAATTGCAGTTTCATTCATACCTGATGAACAATCATCTGTTCAACACAGTGAGAAGATCTTATGCGGCTCAAATGTAGGCCAAAAGCAGGTCCTTGCAACAAAAGCTGCAGCTGATGAAGCACTAAACATCACAAGCAGAATAAGCAACCACAAAGCTATTAGCCTGAATCAGCAAGCTTTTGCTGTAATGCCTGATTTTCTGCGATGTGTAACACCAGTCTTCTCTCTCCCAGAGTCTGGAAACAGTTCAGTATCATGCACCGTGATGCTGGAAAGGCCATCTATTGCTTCTGATTCAAATGCAGAAATAACTATTGCTGACTGCTTGCATGCACGAAAACAAACTCTAACTACGGATACATCTAATGAAGAAGATATTTTGGTCGACTTTCAACTACAACCATACTCCAAGCTTACTTTTGAACCATTCATTGGGATCATGACGATCAGTCTAAAGCAGAAAGTGGCTGCACAGCTCACTGCAAAAGCTTGTCAGGACCAGACCGTTTGTGAGACTTCTGTGGTAGAAAGGGAACATGAGTTAGTAGAAGCTGTAACCCATCTCACAGCAAAAGTCACACACAGCCCAGTTTCTTTGAATGTCAGTGAAACAAAGGAAACCAATGAATCAAGTGTGATTTTCCTTCACAAGCCAGCAAGTGAGAACAAGCAACACACTACAATTGTACTTCCTTGGAAATGGACAACAACTCCAGGATTGTGCAGTATGAAGGAAGCCATAGAGGAACTTCTTGCTATAACTATCTACCAAAGCAACACTGCTGTACTGGAAGAAACAGCCAAGGCTACCATAGTAGAAATGATGAAAGCCCAGGTCCCAGATTAAATCAATTCATTAAAGCAACAAATGAACAGTGGTGACAGTTAAATGGCAGATGATAATTTTTCAGAGTTTGTTCACATACCTTTTGGCTGTCTCACTGTGTCTCTTGATTTGTGACCCCAATCTAACAGTGCATGCCAGATAACACACTCTATCAAAAACACCAACAAATGAGACTGACTAATTCAATTCTGCTGATAAAATCTTCATTTCCAGCCTCAAAGTCTTGCTACCCATGCTTCCACAGAACAATGTCTGGAAATGGACCACACCCTGAACGCTGACCTTGGGCACCTATCAAATGGATTCGCCGAAACAACTATAAAACAGTCAAAGCCACAACATAAGCTACAATTCACCACTACAGAGCTACCAGAGGACTTAATCAGCTGTTCAGTATTTTTGGAACGACCGCAAATCTTTTCAAAACAGAAAGTTGATGCACTGCTCAGTGAATTAGTCAAGAGCCTACCAGCATATCTAGCCACTATGGCATCATCAGAAGAAACGGTTGACATCACTGATTTACACCTTCACAAAACGATTGTATCTGATGCATCATCAGAACAGATATTTGTGGGGAAGCGAGAAGGCATACCTCAATTGCTGAGCTGCAATGGGTCAACAGAAGAAAACATGAAACACGACTATCACCTCAAGTCCAAGCTACTGGAACTACTGCAAGAAAAAGCGGAGGCAGTCTTGAAAGCCAAAACCTGTGGGAAGCCAGGAAGACTGGACTTAGTGGAGAGCTCAGATATTAGGGAAACCTGCTCCATATTTCTACAGAATCAATTTCAAGAGTTGGAAGCTGCAGATGCTGTGCTAGCTCAGATTGTGCTTGGACAACCGATTATGTTGAACACACTAGCCTCTGTACTAGAAGAGCTCTCTGTGCTGGCATCCTTTGAAGCTAAAGGAGAAACTGACCAACCACACCTTGCAAGCGCCACCAAGAAATTCAACACTGCCAACAGAGGACCAAGTCTAGTTCTCAATGCAGCAGCTTCAGAGGAGAACGAAATTTCCCAGTCATTTGTTCTTACTTGCAAAAGCTTGTTTGGCCCTGAAGAAGAAGCCAGGAAAACTATGGTTGCAAAGCAAACTGAAGAGCCACAGTTAATGGAAGTGCTTGAGAGCACAGAGATCAGAGAGATGTGCGCTATTTTCTTACAAAAACAATTCAGTGCTAAAGAATCTGTTGAAGTCACATTGCGAGAGTGCGTTACCGAGAGACCCATGACAATTACAATGAAGGCTGCTACATCAGAAGAGCAGTCAATGATTGCTGGATTTTCACCAAAAGAATTGCTTGTTGAGCTTGCTAAAGGTGAAGCTGGCATAACAATATCTTCTGCCAATGTTGGCCAGTCAAAGGTGTTCACAACAAATGCATCAATTGAGGAAGTAATCACAGAAGACTTTGATCTGCAGCAGAAGACCAAGTTCATGCCAAACGAATCTGCCGAAACAGTACTAATTGGGGCGAACAAAGGTCCTTCCAAAATGTTGACAGTTCCTGAATCAGCAGAATCCACTGAATCCTGCGCTGTTCTTTTGACAAAGCCGACTGTATCTGTTGCAGAAGAAGCTGAGATAACTCTGCCCAGCATTGTTCAAGGTCTTGGTCAAACTCTGCAAACAGAAGAATCGAAAACTGAAGATTCTTCATGCATGATTGCTTTACAGTCAAATGCTGGAGACTTGAAATCCACAGCCGAAACCCTTCTAACTGCTAAGAACAAAGGCCTTGCTCAATCTCTTAACACAATGGCTTCAGCCGAAGAAGAACTCAGTGAAGAATTTATATTCACTCATAAGTCTCGGTTTGGGCCAGAAGAAGGTGACAGTGCATGTTTGCATGAACGAAACACTGAGTCACCAGTTATCTTCCAAGCAACAGAAACTGAGGAGTCCCATGAATCATGCTTGATCTTTCTGGAGAAGCCTTCTACTGCAAATAAACATGAAGCTGAATCAGTGCTCTGTGAGAAAATTACAGCTGCTATATGGTTTACAACAGATGCTTCACACGAGACAGAGAGCTCTACATTGGTCTCGCTGCAGAATATAAATGCAGACAGAAAAGAATCTGCAGAGATACTGATCGATCAAGTTCAGCAGGCTCTGCCTCAGGTTCGCTTCTGCTGTGGTTGCCTGCTGATCAGCTCACAAACACACAAGATATTGAGATTCTGTCAGTGGCATTGCACTTCAGCTCCTGTCTCCTTTCTGCATTCTTTCTAGATGTAATAGTTGTTCATGCTTGTCCCAGGGGTTTGGACAAAATCTCATATCTTGTCTAGAAGCTACACTTGATTAGCAATAATATCTTCTACTATAAAAGCATGGATAGCTATAACGTATGACTGGTTCTGTTTAGTGTTTCTGACTAACACTTTTCGTTTCAAATTGAAAGTAGTTACATTGTTGCTGTTGCAGGCTCTTACCACGTTAGCAAGCTCACAGGAAGAAACAATCGGATCCTTCAACTTTGCCAAGCCCTCTGAACCACTCAAAACGGAGACTGTGATCAAAACAGCCAACAAAGGTCACAATACCGAATTATCAGCCCAAGAGACAGAGGAAGAGCAGAACATCGTCAATGTCAGTCTTACTAGGCATCAGGACAATGCTCATATTGAAATTACGATTGGTGACAAACGAAGGACAGAGCCTCTCCTGTACACGGGTGTGCAATCTCAAGAGGAGACAGCAAACACCACAGCTGACTTCCGTAAAGGTGGTGAGAGCTACCAAACATCATCCTCTGTGCAAGAGAAGCAACGGGCCCCAGGGGCTCCATTTGAACTCAATACAACTGCATCAGGAGACGAGACAGTAGCCACAGTTGTTGATCTGACCAGGCATCCAGATGCAGCCAATGTGGACTTGACTGTGGTGGACAAACGTAAAGGGCAGGGTGCACAATTTGAATCAACAGAAACTGCAGAAGAGAACAGCCTCACTAGTATCATGTTCAGTCGGCAGCCACACAGTGCTGAAGTTGAACTCCGACTGCTTGAGAAGAGACTGGGTCAACCAGCCAGAGTTACTTTGGAGGAGTCCAAGGAGGAGGAAGCTATCGCCACCCTGCAGATTGAGAAGAAAACAGAAGTAGTTAAGGAGACAGAGGTTGTGGTGCCTGAAGTGATCAAATCGGATTCGGGTATGTTTGAGACCAAGGCCACTCCTGAACCTGAGCTGCTCCAAAGCTATGAGCTTCAACTACAAGACAGTGGCATCGCAGAGGAAAAGATTACGGAAGTCAAAATCGAGGAGAATGGCAGTAGTCAGACTTCTGAGAAGTCAGAAGAACGGAATGGCAAAAAGTAAGCTTTTTGGTTACCTAGAAAGTTTGAAATTTTTGTTTTGTTCCTCTAATCAAGTTATTTGCTGCCTGTCACCATTGTCTTTGTTATTGTTGTTGTGTTGAACTTGATTTCAGACCAAGGAACAGAAAGGTGAAACATCGTCAACAAAGCAAGTGCGTAACAGCATTTAGTCTTCTGTCCAAATGTCCTTGCACCATGTCATATATGTCAGTATTTTATTCGGTTTTCTCCTTCTGTCAAACTGTCGCAACTCTAACCCACTATATTTATCACTAGTTGTCACTGGAGCTGCAATAATACAAGTTGTCTTTAGGGTAACATGGGACGAATCATCGATTCATGAGGAAGTAGAGGAAACCAAGATAGATGTGCAAGTGATTGAGGCAAAGAAAGTTAAGAAGCAACGAGCCAGGAGACACAAACCCCCAACTTTGTAATTTTTTACTTCTGACCTGTCCTGTCTTTCTCTATTCATTCCTCACCATGTTTTCAGTGTTCAACTCTCCAAAAAGAAGAATTCATTGCTTCAGTCAATCGAAGGAGGTCTTCCACACAACATTCCACACTTCACCACGCTCGAGGATGTCACAAGGGCTATTAAAAAAGCAGGACTCGAGTATTCAAACCTGATATTCGGTAAAACATAACCTTGAAGTGCATATTTTGCCAGTGAGTACATATGTACTATTCCAGGAATTGATTATACCAGAAGCAATGTCTATCAGGGTGATAAAACCTTCGATGGCAAATCTTTACACCATCTGCCACCTCATTCTGAGGGTCTGAACCCTTATCAGCAGGTAGGACGAATGGAGTTATAGTTGTTTAAGAACCAACCATTTTCTACAGGTTATCACCATTGTTGGTGAAACATTATCCTCCTTCGATGCCGATGGCATTATTCCTGCCTATGGTTTCGGCGATGAGAAAACTGAAGACAAAAAAATATTCAGCCTTAAAGGTGGACTAGAAGACTACTGCCAGGGATTTGAAGGTAATTAATCTAATCTATTTTCCACCTCTACTTTGCCGCTGCAACAGCTCTCGGTTCTCCTTGCAAATTTGGAAAACAGTGCTCAACAACTACTCATCCAACCTGGACTTAAATCAGAGAACTGTTTGATTTTCAGAGGTGCTCAGAGTGTACAACGAAATAACGCCACGGGTGCAATTGTCAGGACCAACCAACTTCGTGCCTTTGATCGAGCGAGCAGTGGATATCGTCCGAGAGAAGAACTCTTATCACATTCTCGTGATTGTGGCTGACGGACAGGTCACAAACGAAAAAATCAACCAGCGAGCTATCGCTCAAGCTTCCCACTACCCCCTTTCCATTATCATGTGAGTTCTCTACTGCACTGTACGTACTGTATACATGCGTGTCTGTACTGTTTTGGCCAAAGCAACGCCCCCACCCTAACGCCCCGAAATAGTTTAGGGACCACCGGAAAATACAAGTACATAGTAGCGGTCCAGTACTAACAAACCGGTTAAAAAAATCGCTAAATTTAATCTTAAAATCCGCTGAAATGCTCTTTCCAACCATGTGTGGCGTTTCCGCTGCTGATATTCTATCTATACATATCGGTGTTGCTAGAAGAAGGTTTTTAGTCATTTTATGCTTGTCTTTAGCTGGTTTTGAATAAAACGTGCCAAAAACGCATTGCCCGGCGTTTTGAAGCTTTTTTGAAATGTTGGACAAAACCTCCTGGAAGCAAATTCTCCACCCCACCTCCTATCCCGGACATGGTACGTAACATTTGCACCTCCATGCAGAATCGTATGGACTGAACCACAACTACTGTACGTCCGTTCTCCTCAGGAACTATTTGTATTTTGCGTTTATTATTCAACCGTCTTGTCTGTATTGGTATATAGTACGTAGTACAGTAAGCATAGGCTGCGTTTGTAACTAACATTTTCGTGTCTTAGGGTTGGTGTCGGCGACGGGCCTTGGAACATGATGACTCGTTTCGATGAGACCTTGCCCAAACGGCAGTTCGACAATTTTCACTTCGTTGATTTCCACAAGGTAAGTATAGATATAGAAGAAAACTAATAGGGTAGGCCGGGGTAATTCGGCACAGGGGGGAATTCGGCACAAAATTTTTTATTGGATAATTGCGTTCGAACGAATGCAGCTAGATGAACGGTTAATGCAGTTATGTAATGCGTATTGTGTGCTGATATAATGTATAAAATATTTACTCTATCTGCTTAATCAATCGTGAGCTACAGGTCATTGTTTGACACCAACTGAAAAAATCCGATTTTTGAAGCTGAATAAACCTAAAACTACATTAGCTCGGACGGATTAAAAATCTGCAATTAGGTTGGTCTCCTTCAAATATTATTCACTGAAAATTTCACTAAAATCGGTGCAGTAGTTTTTGAGAACCGACGACCCGCTTTCGGGGGCAAAAATGGCACAAGTAGACACGCAGGTTTTCGCATCATTTTGGAATGGAAAAGCTGTTGATTACGGTAGTTGAAGTCAGTTTTCGCGCAAAAAATCGGTTTTTTCAAAACTTTCGTTCAAAAACGGTTATTTTTGCTTAGTTTATGTATTTTAAGCATCACCATGCTGATTTACACAGTAACCAGTTATTTTACGTTAATTAATTAACTAATTAATAATTTTAATTAATTAATCGAAAATTGTTAATCAACTGCAAATTGCTTATTTTCTTGGTGCGTAAGCCTTTAGCAGTGTTAATAGAATGAAAACATTGACATTTTTTACACGGAGGCCCGATTTAGCATATGTTTGTGTGTATGCAAATTATGCATTTATTAAACCACTGTTACACATACAAAGTAGGTTTTCTCCTCGAAGCAAAAGCTAGAAACCTTCAAACAAGAGCTCCATGAAAGTATAACGCTAGAACTCTGCCTTTTTCGATTGCCAAGTAGAAAAAACCAACTTATGCGGGGATCATATTATCTCAACGTTTAGAAAGCTGTAAAAGCCACTACAACTGTACAATGCTGGCAAAAATTGTACTACAGACTCAGATGAAGTAGCTCTAATCGTAACATTCCTTAAGATGGGGCTGTTAGGCTTCAAAACCAAATTTTCCGCGTTGTGCCGAATTGCCCCACCGGTGGGGTAATTCGGCACATGAATAAAATCGAAAAGGAATCGCTCGCCGTCCGTTGTAGAATGGTCGGAATGGCTTCAAACCTTTTGCACAGTGTAACTAAGAAAAATTGAAAAACTCCGGACCGAAAATCAGGTTACTGCTGCTAAGTTGGCCCGAGATATTTTTGAAAAACTGAAAATGGTGTGCCGAATTACCCCGGCTTACCCTACAGAGGATGGTGTAAATAATAGAGAAGCAAAAAAGGAAGTAATCCCAAAAAATTGACCTGCTCTAAATTAGGTTTCGACATTGACCTCTCTGAACGAAATTTTTTATGCCGCCTTGCCTACCTTGCTCTAGCTTTGTAAAACAATACGACACGATGTACCCTGGATTTCCTTCATGTAAAAAACACCGTTCCTATCTCTTCGAGTGCCAAACCAAAACGGAAATTTTCCCCTCAAACTATTTAATAAATAAAAATAAAGAAGTTTGCAAGCAAGCAAGCAAGCAAGCAGCGCCGTTACACAAGTTCGCTTTAAACAGTATGCCAAGCTACCGAAATCATTTTGCATCTAGATTGAGACCTGTGGGTCTGAACGAAAAGGCGCTAAATTCAAAGTTTAGGTAATAACCGGAGTTCCAAACCCAGAACCGACATTCGCGCTGAATGCACTAATGGAGATTCCCGACCAGTACAAGGCCATCAAGGACCTGGGACTACTGCCGGTCGCCAAAAGCGAAAAGAAGAAATGATATACTTAAGCAGGCAACTCAGCTCTTTCCCAAAGTTCCTTTTTGTTGCAGTTTTTATAGCTCTATCTTCCTTCACATGCGTGTCTTAGTTGTTGCGTTGATTGACTTTGATGTTATAAGAGTGTAGTGAGCTATTGCGCAGCAAGTTTTTCTTCTCGCTTACTTTAGCTTAGGCTTGTTTTCAGCTGATCAGGTCGACGTCCCGATACCCCTTCTAAAGTAGATTTTTTCTTTCGGCGACTGCCGGGACTCGACCAGTTGTTTTCTTGTAAATGGTCGGTATCGTTTGTGATTGTGTACAGAAAACGGTTGAGAATACAACTCGCTACTGACTTACGTACAGTATTTGGTGACGGAGAAAATTTCTCAAAAATCTTGGTGCAACTTTTCTTATGATGTTTGCCAGAAAATTTTCAAAAGTTGAAAGATTAGCGCTCGCTCAGTAACGCATTTGAAAGGCATTCACGTGCCCAAAATAGACAGTTTAATGTAATCTATTCTTATCTCATATTTTCGAAAGAATTTTTCTCCTACCTCCACCGCAAAGAGGGGTGGACCGCATACAAAAGCCCCACGGATATGCTACTGGATAGATTTCTTTCAAATCTTCTCTGTGACAAAAGGAAATTTGAATAGGTAGAGTACGTATGTGCACAGGTACCACATTTCCCTAAGCCTAAAGCGTTCGTAAGTTTCAACCTTGGGAAAGCTCTAGACTTGCTAAATCAGTGTGGTGCATTTTCAAAATTTAGAACTAGTAGGTAAAGTAATGCTAGGTAAAGTTGTCACCTAATAAACTAAGCAAAGTAATACTAGGTAAAGTTCGCAGCTAAGAAACTAGGTAAAGAAAAACTAGGTAAAGTTCGGAGACAACAAAACTGGGTAAAGTAATACTAGGTAAAGTTCGCAGCTAAGAAACTAGGTAAAAGTAATACTAGGTAAAGCTAAGGAAAACTAGGTAATAAATAATAGGTAAAGTATAACGCCCAAAATCCAGTCAAAACATGAATCCAATTTTCCAATCCAGTCCAAGTTTCCTAATTGATAGAATAATGACGAAGCTAGTGGAATTAAAATTCGTGAAATTTCAAGAAACTTTTTGTATTTTAGTCATGAAATATGTCAGAAATTCATTCTGTAGACCATTGTAGGTTTGGAAAACCAAGAAATTTGAAGCTTTTCTGACTGAAAAAGCCGGGTAAAACTGAAAATATCAAACTAAAGTCTGTTTCAAAATGTTTGGCGCTATGTACATCAGGCAGTGTATTGGATTTATGTGCAGTGCAAACCCCATACATGTACATAGCGATCTGCTCCTCTCATCAACGGTATTACTGCACTGCACATCAATAACCGAACACAAAAAAAGAATTTGCGCTTGAAGTTGGCACTGGTACTTTGTCACGCTGCTATACCTTGCGATTTAGTTTTTGCGTATGCATTGTCAGTCCGCAAAAATCTAATTCATGAGGTAGAGTGCGTGGTAAAAAGTGCCAGTGCCATCGGACTGGCAGAGATAGAAATCGGCCCTTTTTAGTCTGCAATCAGGTCAGGGGGAGCAGACGACCGATAATAGCTTCTACTGTTTCCAATTCCAACTAGTAATTCAATGCGTTCGTTCAAATTTTCCGTCACGCCGCTGGCACCACGAATTGGGTGCGACACTTTCTGACTTCTCGGCGTCAAGCATCGGCGTATTTTGGCGTCCACAACAAACGTGATTATCGGGTCGACAATTGAGCGACAATTCATTATGTGGTCGGAGACGAGTCTCAGAACGAAAACTACCGTAACCTCGTCTGGGTGGTCAAACATGCGACACTGTTCTCGTTCTAACCGCAAAACCAACAACGCAACCACGGTCAGCATGAGAACGGGAAGTCCAAAAATTATGTAAACAACCAAGTGAAGGCGTATTTTCCAGAAATTCTTCACTTCCTGTTGCCGACTGGGGTCGGTGATTTTGCGAAGATGCAAATACATGGACAGATAAAGAGCGGGAACCAGGATATAGAACAGGTTCAGCAGCACTGTTGTCATGATTAAAAGAACCATCTGACAGGTGGCAGCGCAGTTTTCCGATTGGTGACTGAAAAACACACCGCCGCCCAAAAAACTTACTACCGCTGTGTAGACCAGAGCCCACGACCACACTGCCATTAACATAAGCAAACACTTGTCAACTGTGAGACAGGTACGGTATCTGAACGGATGAAGAGCCGCTGAAAAATCACTGTTAAGGAGCATTCATAGCGCTCAATCGGCGGAAAACTTGGAAGAAGCTCGCAAAAAAATTTCTGTTGAACAGAAAATTTTTATCTAAACGAAGTGACAGTTTTTCGACGGAAAAGTGCCTGGCGATTACTTTCTACACGAGTATGAATGCACTATCCAATTGTTATAATAGACACATTGTTACTCGATCGATTCCCAGCTGCTCTCTCATTTCATTCTTCACAAAACCGGAAAATATTCTGCACTTTTTTGCAAACTAGGACTGAAAATTGGCACCCATAGAATTATCCTGACAAAAGTGCAGACAATCTGCAGTTTTAATGCAGACTTTGTCTTCAGTTCAAAAGTGCAGACATTTCTGCGCTTTTTTCACTCTTCACTTTTCTGCAGACATACTGTGCACTTTATGGGAGATTTTCTCTTCGTTTATTTTCAGATTAATCTTCACGTTATAATAGACACATATTTTTCTGAAATATCACAAAGAAAAGAAACATCAATCATCATCAGTCAAACACAGAAATACAAAGTGCACTCACTGTCTTTTGCGAATACATAAAGTAAACAGAACATGGCAACTTTTTGGACTTTGAAAAGGTTAATTCGGAATGATTGACTTGTCCGATTTGAGAGAGTCGATCCCATCTGAGAAGAAGCATCAACGTTCAGCTTCGATTTTCTGCTAGCTTTCGATTCAGCCTGCTTGTTCTATCACGCTCTCTTCTCCTAAATACGTAGCTTTATATCATATCCCTATTCAGAGAATTTTTAATTTCGGTTCTTTGCGTACCTTACAACAAGTAGGAGACATTCCGTTCTGTAGTTAGCTGTGCTTTAGCCATCGTTCATGCGATGCGTCGCTTAGTATCAGGTAACCTGTGCATGAGCACTGATGAGAAGGTTGCTCATCTAAAAAGCGATAAAGCAGTTTTAGATTAACGCACTATAAAGATAAATCCTTACCTCTTTCCAGATCGTTGCAATGAAAAACCATCAAACATGTGTCCATTCCGCACAAAACTTAGAATTTTCAGATGGGTTTCACAGAAAATAACATGAATTGTGTATCGGACCTTGTTGTATTTTTCTTAGTTTCTTTTTGGCTCCCCACGATTTTTAAAAAATATTTTTGGGGAGCCGAAGCTCCTTTGCAACCGTACACTGTTGCCAGGCCCGAAGGCACAGATAAGACGTGGCCACGTTCGTAGCCGGTAATATTTTACTAGCTCAGACGGCGCAACAATGCCAACTGGCAGTGACACTGGCGCTCCGCACGATTTGAATTTGAATAGTGCAAAGTATATTCAAAAATGTGCAGAGTTGTCTGCATTCTCGTCCCTGCAGAAATCCATCTGCGAATAACTGCAGAATAAATTGCATTTTAGCGTAGATATTTTTCTGCTGAGTACTCTACAGTTTCAAAAGTGAAGAGTGAAATGAGAGAGTGCGCTATTACACATGCCTATCTTTTACCGTTCTTTCTACAGGGTGTGCCAAAAAAACAGCCCAGCTGATTTTTTACTGTAGCAACCGCAAATCTCAACCGATTTGAATGAAAGTCGATTGAATTCTTTACAGATTGGTGAAACTTTCATTATGATACACTGCTTAGTTCCTGAGATATTTGCGCTCAAATTTGAAACACTGATTTTGGCAATGAACAAGCGAGATTAAAAGAGCCCAGCAGATATTTTACTTTTCTAGCCGTGAATCTCAACCGATTTGAATGAATTCTTTTTTAAATGAAAGAAAGATAAATTCTTGAAAGAAGGTGAAAATTTTCTCAAGATATTCTGCTTAGTTCCCAAGTCTCTGACAGTGAACAAGAACGATTCGGTTACACTTCATAATAAAACAGATACCTACGGCTGGGGGCTAATGAGACTCTACTGGTAAAGTAACCGAGCGCGTGTCTCACTAGTAAAGCCTAATGAGCTTCAGTTGTATGAACCTGTTTTATGAAGTGCAACGGAATAATAGAAATCGCTCTTGCTCATTACAAAATCCCTGTCTTGACTTTGAGCGTTAGTCTCTCAGGAACTATAATCTGCCAAACAATCGGAGGTCAGACGGCTTATGCAGCTAAAAATACTCAGAAATTCCTTGGTAAGGAAAGTCGAAAAAAAGGGTAGGCAACAGGCGGCTTAGGAGCCGTCAGTAAACTACGAAATTCAACATTTTGCACAGCCGCAGCTTTGCCTAGCACAAATCCCTAGCGCGCAGCCTCCTACTAGTGGCCAGCCAGGTACCGTAGTAGAAAGTATTCCTACGGCACCCTCCCACGATCATATGGCATAAAAATAATAATAAATGATAAGAAGGAGGCCCACCAATAAAGGTGACCAAAGCGAGTGCCAGATATGAGCCGGAGACGATCCAGAAGCCAAGCGTCAATGCTACTGTGTGTATGAGGTCAGTAACTCGTTGGCTGACTGTCTGACTGTAGTCTAATAAATACCAAACTACTGTAGCCACACTGGCACAGAGGTCTGCAGCAGCTCTACTGAAGACAAAGCAGTAGTGCTTTCTGGACAGGCTGGCCATTTTCATTCCCCATGCGAGTATGCAAACCAAGAATAGGTTAACCATCGCTCCACTAGCTCCTTCCAGTCCGTACAAAAAGAGACTGTTCTCAAGCAGACCAATCAAGTAGTCGATATTGGTGTAAACGGCTGATATTTCGCTGGTTGTTCGATTAGCAGCACAAGGAAGAGTGGCCTGCATCGCTCAGTAGACAGAGTGGCCGTATACGGGTGCAGCGACCATATACTAATACACCTTTTAAGCTGATACACAGCTAATGCTGGGATTAGACCTTAGTTGCTGACCTGACTTGCGACTAATTTGCAATAGACAATTTTAAAACATTTCAGGTATTACTATTATTTAATTCTTTGGACTAGAGCACAGGCCATGAAGAAGCGATGGCAAAATCGAGAAACAGTCAGAAACGTGAAGTAAACGCTAATTAACTGCCTCTCGTGTTTCAATGTACGTACACAGCCGAATTAACACGGTGTCTCCATTCAGTGTTGTGCCAGTTGAATTTAGTTAGTTATTTACTAAGTAAAAACATTAGTTAGTTAGTTAGTTAGTTAGTTAGTTAGTTAGTTAGTTAGTTAGTTAGTTAGTTAGTTAGTTAGTTAGTTAGTTAGTTAGTTAGTTAGTTAGTTAGTTAGTTAGTTAGTTAGTTAGTTAGTTAGTTAGTTAGTTAGTTAGTTAGTTAGTTAGTTTGTTTGTTTGTTTGTTTGTTTGTTTGTTTGTTTGTTTGTTTGTTTGTTTGTTTGTTTGTTTGTTTGTTTGTTTGTTTGTTTGTTTGTTTTGGTTTGGTTTAGTCCAGGGGGGGTCCAACTTGACCAAATCTCAAAATATGATGGGCGCCGCCACCGTTCGATGCAGAATTAACGTGGCTCTCTAACAGTGTGCTCAGCGCCGCCCTACCTTCAACTGTTCGCACAAAATTTGAATTTTTCCGAAGGTGGGCAGTGGGTTGAAAAGTAGATAAAGTTTCAGATCTTGCTATTTCCTCATTTCTAACAGTAGAGGGCTCGCCAACCCTTTATTCGACGCAGCTCGGCGAGATCTATAATCGAGTGCAACGCACTTTTTTCTAGCTGCCTTGGCTAAATTTTTGTAAAGCTGTAAAGATATGGTCTGAAAATGTGTGTTTCAGACCCGGATTTTAAGCTGTTTCTGTGTGCCGTGCCCTTGTGCGTGGTTTGACTGCGCTATTCCGCACACCAAAAGATTCATCACAGTCAGGGCAATTCAAAAATGGTGCTCATTTCTGGCTACATTGCTTTGCAACGTTTTTATGGCCGTTAAATTAATGCTGATTATGCAATGGCCTGACAGACCCTCTGAAAACAGACGTTTTTATGGATTATCAGAGCGTAAATTTAAATATCTGTTGAATAGAGATTTTAGAGCGAATCAAGAGCTTTCGATTGGTGCATTAGACAGCTCTCTAGCTTACCGGCAACACCTTGGATAATTGCGATTTTTAGTTTTTAACTGCTATCTGAGAGGAAATTTTTTCGATTTCTTGACAACATGCTCAAGATTGCGTGGCCCAAGCGAGACCGGAGATGCACCATTGGAAGCACCACGGTCTGTTCTATCTACTGGTGAAGACCACGTCCCAATTGAGACGTGTTCACGTGAGCTATAGATCAAAACGTTGGAAAAACCGTGATCATATGAATTAACGATAGTAAGTAAGCAAGTTTACTATGTCCAGTAAACCAAAATAAAGATCAGTCAGGACGATGGGTGGGCTGGGCCGTTCGTCCGGCTACAAAGCCCTACGATAGTGTTCAAGGGCCCTGTGAAGGCCCGTATGTGGACCAAGTATGTGAATTCCGATAGCGTTGACACCGCCTTGATCTGGCGAATCGAGCATTGTGTCAGGCATTGAGATCGGGTCACTTAAACAGTTAATAGAGCCGGAAATTCCCGAAATCTCTCATTTTTTACTGCAAATTAGTAGGGCTCGCAGATATACATGTAACAGGTCATCGCGAAATGGAAGGGGGTTGGGGGGTCTGGCGCCGGCCGGGGGTCTGAGACCAAATTTTGGGAGGGGGGGTTGGGCACTAAAAACACTCAAAAATTGAAAAAAATGGCAATTTTTCGGCTAAAAATCGTCAAAAATCGCTAATTTGGGCTGAAATACAGTAAAAAGTGCTGTTATTTTGCAGGTGAGTTTTGCAACTTTTGTGTCTGAAATTGCAAAAAATCGCAAATATTTGCTGAAAATACTACTTTCCAGAAAAATCGGAGGGTGTCGGGAAAATCATCTCTGGGGGTCCCCATCTGGGGAGGGTTCTGGCCTAAGTTAATGTTACAGTTAATTCCAGAATGAGGTAGGTCGTGTTCACTTGGGTCGTGGTAGTCACAACTACATACACTGCGGTTTGAGAAGTGCTTCAGCATCTTCGGGATGGACCCCCATGAGACGATTTTTCTGACCCCCGCCGATTGTTCTGGCAAGTAATATTTTGAGCAAATTTTTGCAATTTCACACACAAAAATCGTCTTTAAAAACAGCACTTTCTAGCTGTATTTCAGCCCAAATTAGCGATTTTTGACGATTTTTAGCCGAAAATTTGATATTTTTTCGATTTTGAGCGTTTTTTAGTGTCCAACCCCATCCCAACATTTGGTCTCAGACCCCCGGCCGGCGCCAGGACCCCCAGCTCCCCTTCCCTTCGGTGGATGACCTGTTACATGTATGCCTGCGAGCAATACCACTAACTCTAAAACACTGGAATTTGCAGTAAAAAATGAGAGATTTCAGGAATTTCCGGCTCTATTAACTGTTTAAGAGACTCGATCTCAATGCCTGACACACGCCTCGATTCGCCAGATCAAGGCGGTGTCAATGGTATCGGAATTCACATACTTGGTCCACATATGGGCCTTCACAGAGCCTTTGAATACTATTGTTAATTCATATGACCACGGTTTTTCCGACGTTTTGATCTATAGCTCACGTGAACACGTCTCAATTGGGACGTGGTCTTCACCAGTAGATAGAACAGACCGTGGCGCTTCCAATGGTGCGTTTCCCGTCTCGTTTGGGCCACGCAATCTTGACCATGCTGTCAAGAAATCGAAAGAATCCCCTTTCAGATACGAGTTAAAAATAAAAATCGCAATTATCCAAGGTGTTGCCGGTAAGCTAGACAGCTGTCTAATGCACCAATCGAAAGCTCTTGATTCGCTCTAAAATCTCTATTCAGCAGATGTTTAAATTTACGCTCTGATAATCCATAATAAAAACGTCTGTTTTCAGAGGGTCCGTCAGGCCATTGCATAATCAGCATTAATTTAACGGCCATAAAAACATTGCAAAGCAACGTAGCCACAAATGAGCATCATTTTTGAATTGCCCTGACTGTGATGATTCTTTTGGTGTGCGGAATTGCGCTGTCAAACCACGCACAAGGGCACGGCACACAGAAACAGCTTAAGAATCCGGGTCTGAAACACACATTTTCAGACCATATCTTTACAGCTTCACAAAAATTGAACCAATGCATCTAGAAAAAAGTACGTTACATTCAATTATACATCTCGCCGAGTTGCGTCGAACAAAGGGTTGGCAAGCCTTCTATGGTCAGAAATGAGGAAATAGCAAGATCTGAAACTTTACCTACTTTTCAACCCACTGCCCACCTTCAGAAAAATTCAAATTTTGGGCGAACACTTGAAGGTAGGGCGGCGCTGAGCACATTGTTAGAAAGCTACGTTAATTCTGCATCGAACGGTGGCAAAACTGTTTCAATCGGTTCAAGCATTCACAAGCTATAGGGCGGCAACTTTGTTGGCGCCCATTATATTTTGAGATTTGGTCAAGTTGGACCCCCCCTGGTTTAGTCCATACGATTCTGCACGGAGGTGTAAATGTTACGTACCATGTCCGGGATAGGGAGTGGGGGTGGAGATTTTGCTTCCAGGAGGTTTTGTCCAACATTTCAAAAAAGCTTCAAAACGCCGTGGAATGCGTTTTTGGCACGTTTTATTCCAAAGCAGCTAAAGACAAGCATAAAATGACTAAAAACCTTCTTCATATGATAGAATACGATATGATATGTAGAATATCAGCAGCGGAAACGCCACACTCGGTTACAAAGACCATTTCAGCGGATTTTAAGATTAAATTTAGCGATTTTTTGAACCGGTATGTTAGTACTGGACCGCTACTATGTACTTGTATTTTCCGGTGGTCCCTAAACTATTTCGTGGCGTTAGGGTGGGGGCGTTGCTTTGGCCGAAACAGTACAGACACGCATGTATACAGTACGTACAGTGCAGTAGAGAACTCACATGATGATGGAAAGGGGGTAGTGGGAAGCTTGAGCGATAGCTCGCTGGTTGATTTTTTCGTTTGTGACCTGTCCGTCAGCCACAATCACGAGAATGTGATAAGAGTTCTTCTCTCGGACGATATCCACTGCTCGCTCGATCAAAGGCACGAAGTTGGTTGGTCCTGACAATTGCACCCGTGTACTGTTGATTGGGTATACCGAACCCATACCGAAAAATGGGTATTTTTGCGAATACCTACCCAATAAATATCTACCGATTCCAGGTATTTTAATAAATACCCATACCGGGTATACCGATTATTTTGGGAATACCAAGGTATTTGGGAATCGGTATTTTTTGTGCAGCTTAGTGCTATTTTTATCGAAAATTCCCTATAATCACAATGTTTTGATTGTAATTTTGCATTTTGTGGCATGCAGAAACACGTTCTATTACGATACCTCTCCTAAATATCGAATTTGAAGGATTTTTAGCCCATTTTTTAGCTCCCTGTCCCAATCTTGCTTTTGTTATTTGAAAGCGTTGGTCTAATTTTGGCCCAACTTCACACTGCTCCCCTTACTAATCAAGTCTCTATGTACTTGATGTACAGTACATTCACAATCAACAAAATAGCTCCACATTTTGTGACTGCTTGTTGGATCTCCATACTGTACACTAGCAGGCCTTCTTAAAACTACAGTACAATGGAACCAGTGGCGTATCCAGGGGGTGTAGGCTGAGTTACACCCCCTTTGCGGTGGAGGTAGGAAGAGAAAGTCGGTCAAAAATAAGCGAAACTAATGAATTATGTATCAAAACTGTCTATTTAGTGCTCAGAATGCCTTTTAAATGCGTTTTTGGGGGCTAAATTTTCTGGCCCTGGTCGGTCAGAAGCCCTCTATAAACTACGAAAACTTGTAACTTCTGTTAATTATAAGCCTGGAATGTGTCTTAAACGCTTTTTTGAAGGCAAAATATTGCTAAATTTTCTTACCCTGATTGGGCAGCGGCCAAACCAGGCATTTTCAAAATTTTACACCCCAACCCTTTCCGAATTCCTCGATACGCCACTGAATGGAAGCATTTCTCTCAGCCAAAATTGTTTATGGAAGCGATTTTCACTCAAGTAAAACTAAAAAATAATTTTAAAAAATTCCTAAAAAAGCTGTAAATCCCGTTGCTTTTGATGAATTTCGTAGTTTACTATTTACTTGGAAATGACTAAATCCATGGCCTTGCCCTTGTAATGGGAAATTCTGTGTTTTGACTTTGTATAACATTTTCTGCAAATACCGAATAAATACCGGTATACCGGTATTTTTGCGAATACCTACCCACACCGAACCGATTCCCGGGTATGCCGAAAAATACCTGCCCATACCGAACCGATTCCCGGGTATGCCGAAAAATACCTACCCATACCGAATCGATTCCTGAAAATCCCATACCCAAACAACAGTACACCCGTTGCGTTATTTCGTTGTACACTCTGAGCACTAGTGATGTAAAAAATTAATTTAATTGTAATTGAAATTCGCACAATTGGCCTGTTTTTAATTTAAATTCAATTAATTTAATTTAATTGAAATTCAAAAGTTGGGCCATAATTTAATTGTAATTTAATTGAAATTCGCCTGGAATTTCAATTATATTTTCAATTATTTTCTGTGGTGAATGTAAGGAAATGCGAAGTACTAGAGGCGCTAATGACTTCAAACAAAAACCTATTTAGGTGTTGTCTCCTATTTTATACTGACCTCACTTTGTTTTGTAATATTTTATGCTATGCTTTTCATTTTGTAGTTCTTAAAAATTAAAGCAGTGATTTTTCGACGTAAGGTGGGTTTACAGCCCCTTTTCGGCGACGGTACCTAGGAAGTGATGTTGCTCAAAAACCCTGAAAACGTTTAGATTACGTACTGATATACAGGGTGTGCCAAAAAAACAACCCAGCAAATTTTTCGCTGTAGCAACCGCAAATTTCGACCGATTTGAATGAATCCTTTTTTAAATGAAAGATAAATTAATTCTTAAAAGATTGCTGTAATTTTCATTAATGCACTCTGCTTAGTTCCTGAGATATTGGCTCTCAAATTCAAAACAGTGATTTTGACAGTGAATAGAGGGATTTTTTAGTATTCTGCACTTCGTAATAAAACGGATTCCTGCTACTGCTAAGGGCTCTTGGAGGCCTTACAGGTGACACAGAAACTCAGTTTACTTCAACACTAAAGTATCATTAGCCCCAGCAGTAGGAATCTGCTTTAATTGTTCATCGTTGTTTGTCCGTTAGTTATGTTGTGTTGTCTAACTTGTCTGCTATCTGCAATTAGAATATCTCCTCATTAGACAATTTCTTTTTCATTATGTTTACTTAACGGAATTTTAAAAGCACAGAATGTGCCAAAAAACAACCCAGCAGATTTTCTACTGTAGCAACTGTAAATCTTAACCGATTTGAATGAATTTTCTTTTGAATGAAAGACAAATAAATTCTTGAAAGATTGGTGAAATTTTATTAAGACACTGTGCTTGCCTCCCGAGATGTTTGCCCTCAAAACTATAAACAGTGATTTTGGCAATGAACAGGCTCTTGTTCACTACCAACATCTTTGTTCTGAATCTGAAATCTTTCAAGAATTTATTTGTCTTTCCTTCAAAAAGAAGATTAAATCAAATCAGTTGAGAGTTCGGTTTCTACGGTAAAAAAAATCTTGTGGCTTGTTTCTTTTGACACACCCTGAATTATTATTGTATTTAGTGAGTGTTCCGCGCAATCTCATTTATTGTTATTACTGTGTATTATTTGTAGATTTTATCTGTTCAGTACTCTATCATTGGTAAGAAAAGAAACCTTGCATACTATTTCCGAGACTGCTGTAGCAAGAGATTGCACTTTATTGCAAACAAAACAGACACAGACGTATGTACAGCCGTGGTAGTCAACTGCAACAAGAAAGGCCAAATCGGAGGACTAGCTGCGGCGGCAGAGCTGTCAAACGGCGATTGAGCAGGCACCTGTGAATGAGCTAGGATTTAAAAACTTTAAAGCAGGCTCCAGTCATAAACAACTGCAAGTGCTCTGCAAAACCAACATTTGATTTACGCACCGCAGCTTAGCTAAACAGACAACACCAAGTGACCGGCATTTGACGGCGATTCAGATAAAACTTTTTTTACTCGGCACTTTGTCTCTCCTCTTTTTGCCCCACTACCAGCCGCGTTAAACGCCACTCCACAACCATGCTGCAACCCGAATCTGTCGCTGTGCAACTGGCCACCGACCTATCACCACCGCAGGAACACGCGACACCCGAAGATGAGGGCTCGGCCGAAAAATCCAGTCTCAACGTGAGAGAGTTTGACCAGTTTTTAAGTGACTGCCACTTGATTGTTAAACCGAATTTCTAAGGTGCTAGAGTTCCTTTATACCAAAACCTGCTAGTGGCCGCATAAATTGCCCTTCCTTTCTGTCTATCGTACATACACTAGGGGGTTCGGGGATACCCCTAGTTAGAAATGCCAGCCTCCCTCACCTCCGCACCCCCGACACAGGGAACCCTCCCCGAGGCCCCGACCCAAGAAATGCAAGTACAAGTTGCAGCCCCCACAGTAACAAACTGGCTCAGAAATCACTAATTTTTAGCTTTAGATCCGCTTAAAAAGCCTTTGGAACTGCTAACCAAATTTGGCGTTTCCACTGGTGACATAAAAAGAGAAATGGGGCTTTTTAGAAGTTCATTTTAAATTTGTTTTCTGCTCTTAAACGCTATTTTAAGTATTATTTGTATCGATAGTCATCTGTATCAATAGTCTATTTTCATCATATAATCAATCCTCTGCAAAATGCTACCAAAAATTAAGTATTAAAATAGCGATTTTTAACCTCCATGCTGACTAAGACGACCCCCGGGCGAAACACCCTAGAGCCCCTGACGAAAACCCAACTACCCCCTCCCTCATGCCAGTCCCGGACCTGTTATATGTATGCTACATTGTATATATGTGAAAGATTGTACCGGCAAAACTAAGCCTAAGCCATAGCTAATTCGGTTCGGTAGCTATTACAAAGGTATACGGCCGGGACATCTGTTGTCGAGCGGTGACTCGGGTTTCGGTTTGTTTGTTTGCGCAGTAGGCGAGCATAATTTGACGGATTGCTTGTGTGAGCGGTGTAAATTCGGCTCGGAGTCCTTGTTTGTCCTTGGCAGGCAGAGGTCTACCTGCCGTCTGTCAACCTAACGTGCTCTTTTACATCAGCGCCAGTCCGGGCCTGCAGAACTGAGCCCATTTTCGCGTTCCAGTTTTGGCTGGCCGGCCCGGCGGCCGCCCAGTCTGAACGTATACGAGAACCATCTCGATAAATAGCCTGCCTGTTTGCCAGTTCGTTTGCCTTCTTATATGTATGTACAGCCCTCACCAACTATTGTTGATCTTCTTACAAGTGGTTGCTCGATCTAGTGGCTGAAACCTCAATAACTGGTGTAAATACGTGCCTATTGCTTCTTCCAGAGCTCTTAGCTTCTCCTTTTCTTCTCTGATTTTGCGTATTTTCTCGAATATACCTATGTAACGTTGCAAATGCTCCCTTGCATCTCCCTATATCTGGTTATCATTTGCACAATACTCAATCTCAAACGTTATAAAGAGTGCAATTTTTTATGCAAACCTAGAAAAAACTACTGTTTCAGGAAATGTTCTGCAATTTTTACCTCTGATTCCCCAAGGATATCAGTTGAAGTCTAGGAAAATACGGTAGAGAACAAAGAAATGTCTCTGATTCTTTTTTGCATTAAAGTGATGCGTTCCCATCACACCAATCACCATCGATTAGACTCAAACAATTTTGTACTTTGGTGTGGTACGTCAAACCCAGTTCCGAGCGATACTTCAAAAACTGTTAGATATACAGTACGTATTTAGTAGTAGTCATCGGTTAGCATCTCGGCTAAGGATGTTTTAGTTTGAGATATTGAGAGAGCAGGACCTACAAGCCAGTGGCGCTGGCACCTTTGAGGTTGAGGGGGAAAGTAAGCCAAAACTCCAAATCCTGGCTAAAATTAATGTCTTGGACTACTTTTCGTCAAAATACAATAAAACAGCTCGTTTACATCTGTATCGATAGTCTATTTTCATCATATAATCAATCCTCTACAAAATCCTACCAAAAATTTTCGAAGTGCTTGAACATAGATTGGGCCAGGGATGTGAGGTGGGAAAAAAACACCGGAAAAAAACTGTTTTTTTCCGGAAAAAAACCGGTTTTTTTCCTAAGGGTCGGAAAAAAACATAAATCGCGGAAAAAAACTCAAGCTAAAAATAGCTAATTTACGTCATTTTTCGTTTAAAAAATGGACTTTTGCTATGTATAATAGGCCATGCTGACTCAAAACTGTTAGAAAAACAACAAAAAAGACCAAATTTGGCATGAAAAAACAAAAATGCAAACTGCTGTAAGAAAATTTGCATATAGCGTTATTCATGGAACCTGTCAGGCACTGTTTCATGCCTGTTTCGTGATTTATATCAATGTAACACGTGTATTTCTGGTCTAACAAGACTGAGGAAGGCGCTAGAAAGCGTTAGGAATCATAAAACCAGCCTAGGATACTCAGAACTTGGGCTGGAGTTTTTTTCCGCGATTTAGGAAAAAAACCGGAAAAAAACCGGAAAAAAACTGGAAAAAAACAGGCCGAGGTTTTTTTCGGAAAAATATACAACCCTGGATTGGGCTATGCCCTCATCGCCTTTTGCCTCTATCTGCATGTACAGTATACCCCATTGGTTCAGACCGGGGACAAGTCCATTTTTCCAATTTTTGGGGACAACCTTCAGAAATGAAACCCCATGGGGAAACCTCCGGTACGAAAATTTTCATTGGTTATCCTTAAAAAATGCATTTAAACCGCACTCTGAGCGTGAAATTAATAAATTTTATCAGTTTTAGTAATTTGAAGAGGCCTAACCCGATTTTTTATTAATTAACTTAGTACATAAAATAAGGGTCGTCCAAAAAAAGATGTCCCCATCCGAGTCGCTTCCCTTCGAGGGGACAATTGTTCTGCTCCAAGGGGATACTGTATGTACGTATGTACGCATGTATTATAGGTTTTTGTCCCGTCCCATTCGTCATATACTCGCCAGTCAGTCACATTGCGTACTGGTTGTTGGTGAATTGCCAACCAACAAATTCTAATTTAAAACTAACAAGTTCTGACTAGCGTCTGTGTTGAACAGGTTCTGACTGAAAGACCGTTCCAATTTCAGCGCTCCTCCACCGCCAAGATGCCGCGCGAATTTCTGTTCGGCTTTCCCAACCGCCTCGAACACACATCTCGACGCCTGCTGATGTTCGGCTGCGCCATGACGGTCTGCGGTACGGCGGCTGTCTTCAATGGGGCGATTGCCGGAGCGATCGAGGCGGAGAAGACCTACCATCTTCAGCACTTCGTCAACACTCACTGGATAACCTCGGTTTTCCTCTTCTGCGGTCTGTCGGTGATTCTGCTCGACAAATACTCCCTCAACTTTTACCTCTTCCTCAGCACTTCATTTGCCATCGTCTCCATCCCCATAGGCTTCGGCGCCTTTCTGAGCGACTGTGTCAATCTGCACGCGCTGGCTCAGGTGGACACCGACCTGCTGGACTCTAGTTGGGCCTACTTGAAATGGCCGCAACTGACTGGTATGCAGATCTACTCGGCAGTCGATCTGGTTTGCTGCGTATTCTCCACCTGCGTGGCCGTGATGATATTGTGGGAGATCCACAAGCTATCCAGCCGCTACTTCTCCGAGGCTCCTGAATACAAGAACACTTTTCTGCTCTTGGGTGGTCTTCTCTTGATTGTAGTCAGTGTGGCCAAACTTTACTTCTGGATCGCCGAATTCTGCTGGATCAGGGACCTAGGTCACGGGGCTCGTTTTCTCTTTCTGCATTACACCATTGATGAACCGGTATGGCTGGCCGTTTACATAACTACGGGTATCTTGAACATACTGATCTACTGGCGACGTACCAAGATTCTGCTCTTCTGCAGTCTCGGCCTCACTGCTCTCAGTGCTTACCCATCTATGCTGTATTTATGGATCGACTACAGGTGGTATTCGAACGTCAAGATGACTGAGATGACAGCGCACATTCCAAAGCAAGATGACGTACTTAAAGCTAACTTAGTGCTTGGAGCGCTGCACCTGCTCGTAATCCTAGCTAACGTCTGTATCTCGGTCTTGTTGATTGAGAAGGGGGACAGACCCCTCTACGACTTCAAACTCAATACTGATTCCTCACTTAGGAGAGCTGTATCGCTAGCGGGACTGTTGTTAATCGCGGCTGGAGCTGCGTTTTTGGCTAGCGACATATCGAATCTGATGGCCAAAACCTTCTTCCGCATCTTCTATCCCACCGAACAGAAGCTGCCCTTCATTCTCTTCATAGCTGGAGTGGTGACAGTCTGCAGTCTGAGACAGAAGTTGGGCTACTACTTCATACCGGCGGCGGTGGTGTGTCTGTTTCAAGCTGGGCACACCACGCTCTTCCATATCTCTGCCTATCTCTATCTCTCGCACCACAAATACTTCCATGATGACCTGTGTGAATTGTTCTTTTGGGGCAGAACCAACTGTAACCACGGTCTACAGCAGAGTGGAGTGGTGGCGCACTTCTTCGAGGCTTTGTTGGCTGTGGCCGTCCTGATTTTAGTCTTGTATGTGGGCACACTGATGACTAGATTGACAAAGGTCTATCATCTGAAGATGGGAGCACTAGCGTTGGATGAGATACGGAGAAAGAAACAATGCGAACAGTGGTTGCTGGTGCGTTCTTTACTCGTTTTTATTATTTTGTTTGAATGCACAACTTCATTTGTTGTCACCGACAGTTCAGAACATCCCGCGCTTTTGTTAGAGCCTTCAATGGAGTGCCCTGCCCTTTGCTGTCATGAGGTGCTTAGGCAGTCCCATTTACCGGCTAACCATCACCGGCTTTTGGTGGCCCCGGTCCGGCTTTATGTCCACAAGGTATTTTCAATCGACTCAACTGGTTTTGAACCCACAAACAACCGCTTGCAGACATTCGGGATAACGTAAACTGCCCATGGCCAAGACGCGACACATTCCTTTGCATAGTTCCCTCCACCTAGTAGAATGCTGAAAATTGCTGGGTGGTCTTGCTTGAATATGCGGTGTTTCAGGCGTTGGGCATTCTCAATCTCGCCCTGGGAGCGATCGTAGTGGTTTTGTCTATTTTCAACCACCAAATAGGCGGTCTCTACAACAACCATCCTTTGCTGGTGTTGCACAGTCAAGTCTACCGCTCTTGCCTATCGGTGGCCTTAGTTCTCTACCCTGCAGTTCAAATTTGGTTCAGTAGAAATATCGTCTACTACCCGTTACGACTATGGACCATAGTCTACCTATGTCTGCTGCGATTTGTGGAGATCATCACCCAGCTGGACTACCGGAACGTCGGGCAGGACCCAGGAATCGCTTGGACTGCCTACTCAACCACTGAGATCGTATCACTAGGCACTTTGTTCGTCAGTCTGTGTCTGTGCGCCATCCTTATTGACCTGGGACTCAATCGCTTGCCACATTTCGAATTCGTTGAAGCCTCGGAAGCCGACTCTTCACCAAACCCGCGATTAACCGATTTCAATGAACTGAGACCGGTTGAATCGCTGGAAAATGGAGACCTTTACTGATATTTGGCTTCTATGCTTGCTTGGGCAATATTATGTTATGACTAGCGTGCGAAAGAGAAATGTATAAAAAGACAAATTTTTCATTACTTATGGAGAGACGGGCGACTCCATAGAGAAGCAGTTTTGGCGTCTAAAAAGTCGGCAAATATCGAACCAAATCAGTTAGCTTTGATTGGCATGCCGGACGGCGGTCCGCCAATAAGACCGGTGATTCATTGCCGAGCCGTCGACCAGCAGGCACGGTGCGTTTTTTTTGTGTGCTGCGCAAGACTAAAAGGTAATGGGCATGATAGGGCTGTGCCGCGCCCTGCCATTTAAGGCTGGTGTTCAATCAACTGAAAGGTTTACTTTCATTCTTTGCATGTTTTGAGCGACCAGCCAAAAATCAATCTGCTCTTAGTTGTTTTTGGCTCTTTTGCTCGACCTAGAATTGACTGAAACTGGTGTCTCGCAAGCAGCAAAAGTCGTGACCCTTTAGTGCTTATCTGACTGGGTGAGGGAGTAAAGGTTCTGCAAATTTATGTTAGATCATGCTGCTAGCAATTTGTTGCCAATTCAATTTGATTAAACGTTTTATTGCGTATTCGGTTTCAATTTCAATTTGGCCTTTTTGTTTTTGAGAGATGGTTTGTGCTGGCTAAGCATAATTTCTTGATGAGCTTTTAAGGTACGTTTACGTACGTACGTAGGTACGTTAAGACGTTTGCACGGGTCAGTCCCGTTAAAAACTGTATTCTTTGCTTTTCAGTAGCTCCACTTGTTCAGGACATACGTAGTCGATTTGGTTTCTGCGCTTTTCCGAACAGAGCTGAACCTCGATAAATGGAACATAAACGTTTGGCAGGCGTATGTTCCTTTACTACCTTGTAGGTTTGTCTGTAATTTCAAAGTTAACGTTTTTTTTATAGCTGTGCTCGATTTTTTCGTTTTCGACTTCTTGTGCAAGCAAAGGTTTTAACCAAGTTTGCTAACATTGGCTCACATTTACATGATATGTGTAGCAAGGAAGGTCTTGGGGGTCTGCACTGCACCCATCAAAAAGGCAAGATCTGACATCCAAATCAGAATTCCAAGACAATTTTCCACATATCCTCATTCAACTCAATTATTCTGGAAAGCAATTCTGTTTCATTTATAAAAATATTCCAAAAATTAGTCGAACCAGAAATTTTCACTTCCATTGAACTCAGATTGGCAGTCTCAGCAAATTTTTTAAAATACCCTGTTTTTGAGTTATTTTTAGTATTGGATGGAAGTTCCTACAAGAAATCCTTTATTGTCCAAGCTCAAAGTAACACCCAAAACCATACATGTACTAGGGGGGTTTGGGGGGTTACCCCCCCTGCTGGAAAGGCCAACCCCCCTCACCCCCCCCCCGAGACAGGTTAAGGGACCCCTCCCCCGACCAAAAAATACAAGTGGTGGTAGTTGCTCCAGTATTAACAAACTGGGTCAGAAATCACTAATTTTTAGCCTAAAATTCACTTGAAAAGCCTTTGGAAACCGAATTTGGCGTTTCCACTGCTGATATTTAAGAAAAATCGGTGTTTTTGGAAGCTCTTTTTGTCATTTTTTGCTTGTTTTTAGCTTTAAAACGCTATTTGGCAGCTTAAAATAGCGATTTTTAGCGTCCTTACTGAAAAAAACGTGCTAAAAGCGCATTTCTAGGCGTTTTGGAGCTTTTTTAAATTTGGGACCCCCCACCTGGGCGAACCCCCCCCCCCTCGACCCCCCACCTGAGGAAACCCCCCCTACCCCCCTCCCCCAGGTCGGCCCGGAGCTGTTACATGTATGCCCAAAACTATCTCCCTGTTACAGTCAGACACTTAACGCGGTTCATCTATTTGTACCATATATGGTACCGTTACATAGGCTAGTGGCTACATACATTGTATGGGCATCATTTATGGTACCATCACCATGTATGGCATGCCACCCCCACGTACAGGGACTGTGGTGGTACCATATATGGTACCCCTACCGGTACTGTAGGGGCCCTACCTATGGGCACCCATGGCCCACTCCCACTACCATATATAGTACGATCTCTGAATGGAGTGATACCACGTATGGTATCGACACAGATACCAATGCAAAGGTACCACAGGACACGAACGTGGGGGAACCTTATATGGTGCCGCGAGGCTAGGTAAAACGGCGTTAAGTGCCAGACTTTGTTGGCTAATGATGACCTGCATAGTTGCTGCCAGGCTTGCCTGCGCTCATCCAAAAAAACCCCAATGAAAAAGCCATATGAATCGCTGAAAAGAGATGTTTTTGATAAGGTTTCGATTGCTCGTATTCCAATAGATAGAGCCAAAGATAAATAAATGAATCTGTTTTTCAGCTTCCGCCAACAGATTTATTTCTCCCTGCGGGTCGATCGCGCACTCAATATAATCTTTGTTTCTAGCTTTCCTTGCATTAGAAGCCTGTTAGCTTGGAAGGGGAAGCTCGCGTTACAGCTTAAAGCAGAAAGTATTTATTTTCGCAGGCCGCCCGCTAAAGCGAATCATCCCCATTTCGCCGGAATGGCTATAGACTGGCTGGGCTCGGAATTAAAGTCTGCCACCGATTCGGACGGACGTTTTTGCGGTCAATGAATAATTAGCGTCAAACTCGGGACGGCGCTCTTTGATTAATCTAGCCAGGCGCCAACATCGGCCCTAGCCATCGTCTCGCTTTTTCTCTAAGTCCAACCAGGTAGACCGATCCATTCTCCGAGCGGGGGGAGTAAGGCAAATTGCGCGCATAAAAACGCTTTTATGCTAAATGCCCCCTTTCATTGTTGCGCCGGCGACCGGCGCTCTCGAAAATTGCGCTATTTAATATTAATTTTTATTTACCATTCAGTGGCGCTTGTTTGTCCGATTTTTCTGCCGCTCTCTGACACCCTCGCCAAGAACCCTAGAGGTCCGGCGGTTTAGATTGTCAATTGGCGCGCGATCGATGGACGTTATTTTTGTCATTTCTCTTTACGACCATAAAGCCCTCAGCTCAAGTGTCCGGCAGCCGTATACTCATAAATGTGGCTCTGTCTCCAGTCAGGCGCCGCTCCTATTTCCGTTGCTTTTTAGCTAAGCGGGTGGCGGCTGGCTGGTAATAATTAATTGGCGCTTTGATTACAGTAATGTGAGCTCTGTCTGTCCTATTTCTGTCCGCTTCTGCTGGCGGCGTGCCTGCTGGTCGCAAATTTGCATAATGAATTGGCATTTTAATAACAATAAAACGCGAGCGTAAAATGATTTATTAAAGTTATGCCTGCGCACCGGAGTGCAATTAATGCGATTAGCGGCCAACTTATGCTATCTGTTTATGTGCATGCGGCGAACAATGCGTGGAGGGTGGGAGGGAGGCAGGGAGGGACTGGCCGGGTGCAGGTGGCGTCTCAATCAGTCTCAGCTTTGGCACACATCCGTTTAATCAATTGAGCCATTGCGCCAGTTTTCTCATTAAGCCAACCGACCTCGCTTGCTACCAGCCATGCACTCTCTGGCTCACTCTTTCCTCTTCTCCTAGTGCGACGTGTTAGTGAGAAGGAAAAAGTTCCTGTTTAGGACAAGCAGCTGAACGTTGTTCAGGCATTCTTTGACGCAATAAATCTACGTAAGCGCTAAGTCGCGTTGCGTTTTTGGTTGCCATTAATCTATAAGTGAGCTTTGTAATTGCAAAATGCATTTCTATCTGACTCTGCAAATACCTATCTATGTATGTGTCTTGACGCCACGGGATACTTTGGTAATTGCAACGCTCTGTCCTGCCTTAACCTCAGCTCATGCTCGTTTTATCTCACTCTCTCTGTAAAGCTCAACGGCTTTTAAGCTAATTGGCGCCTCGGCCGTTTTTGCACGTCACTGATTTAGACCCCTGCACTTGCCCACTTGTGTACTTCGCCATTCATTATAGGTAGTTTGCACCCTTTTATCATAAAAAAATTTGTTCTAGCGACATTTGTTCAGATAAACAATCATTTTGTTTAGAGAGCCTAACATTGGATAGTGCCAGCGTCCAAATTTCAGCCTTTTTGGTCAAATTTTGCGGAAATGGCAGTAAAAAGAAATGTGATCATTTTTTGAGACACCCTGTATACAGTATTTCACTCACATACAAATCTTGCTCCAAAATCTATCTAAGGTCAATAATTTAAAAGTAAGATAAAATTTTGCTCGCGATGTTTGGTCTTACCTAAAACGTTTTGTTCCACTCAGTTATTTATCGTTTTGCGTCAACTTCTCAGGAATTATTAACGGTACCTGCAGTGCAAGTTTGGGGCCAAAATTTTAACTCGTCCTGGTTTTATGAGCCGAGAACTAAGAATTAGAGTAGTCCACGGTGATTCAAATTTTAGGGGTAATTCATTCAAGTAGTATGGCTTACGGCTTTGAAAGATGCAGGATTGATTGGAATTGTCATTGGACCTGACATACTGACTAGGTACCCGTGTGGCTCAAGGGTACTGAAACTATGGAATTTCAAAAACTTGGCTAAACGTGACTTTTCTTCCAGAACCAGTGAAACGACGATTCTAAAGATACTCGAGTTCCGAAAAACACTGTTGAGAAGGTTACTATAGAAGTTTAAATATCGGGTTCGTTCAATTGTTGAACTTCCACTACAAACTAGATTAAGTAATTTAACTGATTCAGCGCTCTGATTCTAAGTACATATACCTAGCTATTTCCTCAGAGAATTTCAATTTGTAGTCTTAGTTTGTAGTCAAAAATTTTTGCGAAAATAATTTGTAGTTGTCAAATTCATGTTCAAAAATATGTAGTCTAGTTTGTAGTCAATTTGTAGTCAGGATACCAAACGTCAGAAGTTCGACATTACTGATAATTTTTGCCAATTCAACAATCAGTTATAGCAATATGCTTTGCAAAAATAATAACCGGAAGCCTGTTAATTGTTTTTCTGTGAAAAATCGTCTATAGATACTGTATTTGTGGAAAGAAACAGACGGAATTCAATGTTTAATAGAATTCCATTGCAGAACATTTGATATTTTCTAAAAATATAATGAGACATTTGTTAAAAAACTAAGCCAAGTAAAAGCACTAACGAATGTACAAGAGTCAATCATGTAGTCTTCTTTCTTTGAAAATTTATTGTGGTAAAAAAGCGGAAAAATTGGAAAATGGGTCTTTTTAACCATTTCCATAATAAATAGCTTCCTTCTTGGTATGCTCTCAATGGTATGCTTTATTGCAAGCTCAGGACAACTCAAAATGCCGATTGGGGGTTCAATTTATTGTAAAATTACATTATGAATCGGAAACTTTCCAAGAAAAATGACTACAAATTGACTAGGTACAAATTCGCAAATTGTGAAATAGTAGTTTGTAGTCAATTTGTAGTCAGCCAAAATAATATGTAGTCTTTGTTAATTTGCAGTCATGATGACGTCATAATCATCGAAAATATGTAGTTTGTAGTTTGCAGTACCACGAATCAGGTCTAGGTACAAATTTCTTAATTATGGGATTTTCTATCATGTTTTTTTTAAATTCACCTATTTTAGTGCCCTCTAAGCTAGTACAAACTTGCACAAAGGATTCAGAAATCAATAAATCCGGAAAATTTTAGACAAATCCATAGAAAACTGATCGAAAACGAAACGTTTTAGTGAAGGCCAAAAAATCTATGGGATATTTTTCTTTACTGTATTATGTACATGAGGCTTAGCAGAAGCGGGTACAAGTAGTGAGGAGTTTACCCGGCTTTAGGTTAATGTTTGTGTTGAAGGTAAACGCGTACGTACCTAGGTAGGCTAAAGCTTTAGGCTTAGGCAATGCATGCAAGCAAGCTTTAGAATATAGAAGAGATTGTTTGTACATGTAGCGTATTAGTAATCTGACGGAAATCTGAAAAGGATGTCAAAAAATTCAAGTTATAGGCGTGGATTAAAACTTAGACTATGAATGTAGGCAGTTAAGGGTTTTGAGTAGAGATGCGCACCGGCCGGGCATCTCTAAAAAATTTTATTAAATTATAAAGCATTTTTGTTTATTTTCTTGGGATTTCAGTATAGTTCAAAATAATTGTTTTTAAGGTTATTCTGAATGTTCCACCTCGTTTTCTTTGATTTTGTTAGAAAAAATAACGCATACTGTAGTTAAAGATCAAGACCGATTCTGAACAAGAAAAACCTACTGTATGAAAAAGTGCTAAATTTGGCTCATTTGAACCCAGTCGAGTTGAACTCCCAAGTTGGCAAACCTAGCAGCGTGCCGGCGCTGTTTAGCTCCCGATTTATGCGGAAGTAGTCCGTAGTAATGCGGTGTTCTAGTGGCGGCAGCAGGTCTGCTGGAACGCGATCGGCGCTATCGTAGTACGCGTCGGATTTATCGAGCCAACTCTTTTGAATTTCTATTACGGCTGGTTAGGTCGGCATCTGGGGACGTTCTGGGTGTGTTTCAGAGAGTCTAGTTCATTAGAACTGGTGCCACGCTAGGCCGTGTGGCAGTCCGGTCAGCCGTCACTTCCCAGCCATCCAAATGCTGCACGACCTGCTCATTCTGCTCACTGTGGTCACCAGTCGTGCCACCACTGCCAACTTCACTTCCAACTCTCTCCATCATCCCACGCTCACGCAGGTATACTGTACTCCTCTCTCTCTCTCTCCTTCTCTCCACGCTCAAACCAAACCACCACCTACTGTTACATAGAAAATGGACTTCCCAGTCGATTTCTGAATGATTCTAGTAAGGGAAACAGCTGGTAACTGAGTTTTTTAACTCAAATCTCAATATTTTTGTACTGTACGCTCAGAGTTCTGCTTCTGCTTTCTTTTAATTAGAAAACAAGCTCGTTTCTTTGTCAAACATACATTGTACAATGTATTTTGGCTTTGCTTGTGCGCTTTTACGAATTCTATTACGTAACTGTACGTACAGACATGGGCTAGCATTTTGGCTGAGGGGCGGTAGAATTTTCAATTCCTCAGGAGGGCTGAGGGGGTAGGAGCGCCTGAGGAGGGCTGAGGGGGTGGTAAGCCAAAAAGTCCGATTTTTTACAAAAATCAAGGGTTTTTTGCTTATTTTTCATTAGAATAAGCCAAAATAAGCTATTCTCAGCTCATTTACACCTGATCCAGGCATATTTTTATCACAATTTTCTATACAAATTTCTTCCGAAAAATTCCTGAGGGGTTAGCGGCCGGCTGAGGGGGGGTAGGTTAGAGCTTGAGGGGGGCAACCCCCCTCAGCCCCCCTTTACCAATGTCTGCGTACGTATACCAGTAGCACTGCCGACATTCCTACTTGAAAACGCGTACTGTATACTATTTTTATAGATGGTACACGAACTTGTTTGTATTTTCGTGTCATAATCACCCCTTTGCCAGAAACAAAGCTTCTAGCCCACTTTTCTCTTCTACAGGGTGTACCAAAAAAAATGACAACATTTCTTTTTGCTGCCATTTTCGCAATTTTTGACCAAATTGTCTGAAATTTGAAACATAAGTGCCAAAAAAGTGGGAATTTTATGTCTTAAAATTTGGTGCATCAGGATTGACCCAGTCCTAAAAAATTCAACAATATATAAAATTGAGAAATTTCAATTAAATGTAGAAGCAGCATCAAAAATGGAAACTTTTCTTTTTGCTGTATCTTCTTTAATTTAGGTCGGAATTGGATGAAATTTTGAATATATGCGCAGAATAACGGGTTGATTTGTAGATCAAAAGTTGGCGCATGAACCCAGCCCAGGTCTTGACATAAAAAATCCCGATCACAATACAACGACAACATTGATTTTCGCGCCCCTTAGCTGTAATGAAGCTCCTGTAAGCGTAATTCAGTCTGTCACCCCAAACATGCTAAGAAATGTTTATGATGCTTATGGGAAACGGTTGCAGCAGTGTATTAACTCAAACGGAGGTCATCTGGATGGTGTTTTATTCCTTGGTTCTCAGAGTTTGCACGTTCTTCATTTTGCTGCAGTAAAAACGCTGATTTTCTTTAGTTTCCAGAACTAGCGAAATGGACTGATTAATGCCAGAACTTT
This sequence comes from Sabatieria punctata, assembly GCA_030248155.1. NCBI lineage: Eukaryota > Metazoa > Nematoda > Chromadorea > Araeolaimida > Comesomatidae > Sabatieria > Sabatieria punctata. The sequence goes on from JASANB010004185.1 coordinate 229,009, forward strand.
TGACCTAGTACAAAATATCTGCGCATACATTCAAAATTTCATCCAATTCCGACATAAATTAAAGAAGATACAGCAAAAAGAAAAGTTTCCATTTTTATGCTGTTTCTACATTTAATTGAAATTTCGCAATTTTATATATTGTTGAATTTCTCAGGACTGGGTCAATCCTGATGCACCAAATTTTAACACATAAAATTCCCACTTTTTTGGCACTTACGTTTCAAATTTCAGACAATTTGGTCAAAATTTGCGAAAATGGCAGCAAAAAGAAATGTTGTCATTTTTTGGGACACCCTGTACTACCCTTTTTCCATTTCTATATACGCAGGCTTACTGGTATACCATCTGCCTAAAAAATTGTATCAACAATTCCCGATGGGCCCACAGTCGAGGTCTTGCGGGCACGGTGGTCATAGCCAGCCATACATGTAGCTGGGTTTTCGGCTGGGGGGGGGGGGGTTTCCAGATCCAAAATAGGGTTTCAGCACTATTTCCAAAGGGGGTTTCAGCGACCTTTTTTTGGTGTCCAAAAGTGGGTTTTAGCGACCTTTTTTTGGGCTCAAAACAGGGTTTTGAGGACTAAAAATCGGGTAAAAATCCTGTCAAAAGTGCAAAAATTCCCTTTAAAACCCAATTTATTGGTTTAAAATGTGCAGAAAAACCTATTTTTTATTAAAAACGTGCAAAAAACATGTTTTTGCTTTAAAACATGCAAAAAAGCTCTATTTTACTCGACAGAATACAGCTAAAATGCGTATCTGGAACCCTATTTAGAGATTTTGAAACAAAAATTAGGGCACTGAAACCCTGTTTAGGGTTTTTGAGACCCAAATTAGGGTTCCGGAACCCTATTTAGGGCTTTTGAAACCCAAATTAGGGTCCCGGAACCCTATTTAGGGTTTCAGAAACCCTGTTTAGTCTCTGTGAAACCCAAATTAGGGTTCCGGAACCCTATTTAGGGTTTTTGAAACCCAAAGTAGGGCTCCGGAACCCTATTTAGGGTTTCAGAAACCCTGTTTAGTCTCTGTGAAACCCAAATTAGGGTTCCGGAACCCTATTTAGGGTTTTTGAAACCCAAAGTAGGGCTCCGGAACCCTATTTAGGGTTTCAGAAACCCAAATTAGGGTTTCAGAAACCCAAATTAGGGTTCCGGAACCCTATTTAGGGTTTCAGAAACCCAAATTAGGGTTCCGGAACCCTATTTAGGCTTTCAGGTACCCAAAACAGGGTTTCGGAACCCTATTTAGGGTTTCTGAAACCCTAAATAGGGTTCCGGAGACATTACTTTGGGTTTCTGAAACCCTAAATAGGGTTCCGGAACCCTATTTAGGGCTTTTGAAATGCTAAATTACGGTATATAAGTCTTGAAACCCTGAATTTTAGCAGTTTGTAACCCAAAATAGGGTTTCAGAAAACCCCCCCCCCAGAATTCGGCTGGGGGGGGGGGGTTTGCCGAAAATCGGGCCTGGGGGGGGCTAAACCCCCCCCAACCCCCCCCCTCCTACATGTATGTAGCCAGCTAAGGAATTTAGCCTATTATCAACTAGCTAATTTCTGAAGCCCTAAATAGTTTTCCGGAAAGGGTTTCTGAAGCTCTAAACAGGGTTCGGGAACCCTAATCTGGGTCTTTGAAACCCCAATTACGGTTTCTGAAGCACTAAATAGGGTTAGTTATGACCTTCGTTTTCTCCAAAAATTTTGAGAAATACGTTTTTTCCGCATTTGAAAACTTCGATCAAGCATATCTCAAAAATTAGGCAAATTACCTCTGGGCTATTTACAGCCATAGATACCTCAAACCATATGCTATCGATCCTTAAAAAATTAGCGGTAATAACGGTGGATGACCACTTTTTAGCCTGTGAAGTTCAAAAATGCCACATTTTACCCCCATTTTTTCGCCTTTGTTTGTTGAACTATGAACTTTAAATAGCTGTAATTCAGCCAAATTTAAGATGCATTTTGCGAGAAAGTCAGCTTTGAGGGGGCAAGCAGGGCCATCTCACGGATCTGGCTGATATTTATATCTATTAAAATAGAGCACAGTCGAAGACCAACGGTGCATGCCCGGCCACCAGCAACCCCCTAGAACCGGAGCTACACCCCCTCAAAGTTGGGTCGGCAGCAATTTTCGGGCTCATTTTAATAGCTCTGACACCCTCCATTCAAACGATCACCCTTCATTCGTTTCTTAAGCTAGGATCCCGACTCGCATATGGTTTTGTAGCTGGTCCAATGGCCTTTCATTTTCTGGTACTCCCGTTTCCAGATCATAGCTGGTTACCGAAATATTCGCCGAAAACTGCGAAATTTCCACAAAATGCCACTCCGTTTTTTTTTTCGAAAAATCTTTATAACTTTTTGTGCAAAGGCCCTGCCAAGCTAATGTTTTAACAAAAGTTAGGCATGAGTTGGCCAAACAAAATGAGCGCCCCAAAGTGTGCGGTTAGGGGGGGGGAGGGGGGGGTGTTTTGGCCTCTCAAAGGTGTTCGAAAAAAATTTTTTTCTGCAAAGCTTAGTTGTTAGCATGCTGTTATATGCAGTTTTGTGTGCTGAGTTCGAAAATGCATTCAGTTTAGCTAGATTCGCTCTGGATCGGGAGAAATTGGCGTCCAAAGTTGAGACCAACTCTTTTTCTTGACTGGCACTACTCGCTAGTATGACCATTAACCGCGGTGCAATGCAGTTTTTCTTACGTAGTTTTTGCTACTGATTCCGAAAATAACTTTATTTTTGCTCTACGTTGCCTACTTTTGAAGATATCGGCATTTTTATGATTTGGGAACAAAACGGCTGCACTTGCTATAACATGCTCGTTTGAAAGGTGACTCAATTCAGTCGCATCTAGGGTACAGAGCCATAAAAATTTATATCACCTAATGCAGTTTTTGCCGCTGATTACGAAAATGACATCTGTTTTTCAATCTGACTGCTTCTGAGCTACTTATGTAACTTTTATGCCCTGGTACTCAGACAATAAGTCATCTGTCAAATCTGGACATAATATGGTATCTATCTGGTGCAGTTTTCTCCGCTGATTCAGAATATCGTCATATTTTTGCGCTACGGTCACTCTGTCGCAAGTTATGGACCTCCAAAGTTTCATTAAGAAACATGCCGTGAGAAGCCATAATCCAAAAATATATGTTCAGCATTCATCCATTTCTGAAATGAACCTTTTGTCAGTCAATAGTGTACCCGACCTATTTTGACCCGCTGAGTTCAAAAATGGCGTTTGTTTTTCTCTACTGCTGTTCAATTTTGAGATATTACTGATCAAACAAAATTTGCATTAATATTCATATATCTCCAAAACGAGTAACTATAGATTAAAACAAACGCCATTTTTGAACTCAGCGGGTCAAAATAGGTCGGGTACACTATTGACTGACAAAAGGTTCATTTCAGAAATGGATGAATGCTGAACATTTATTTTTGGATTACGGCTTCTCACGGCATGTTTCTTAATGAAACTTTGGAGGTCCATAACTTGCGACAGAGTGACCGTAACGCAAAAATATGATAATATTCTGAATCAGCGGAGAAAACTGCACCAGATAGATACCATATTATGTCCAGATTTGACAGATAACTTATTGTCTGAGTACCAGGGCATAAAAGTTACATAAGTAGCTCAGGAGCAGTCAGATTGAAAAACAGATGTCATTTTCGTAATCAGCGGCAAAAACTGCATTAGGTGATATAAACTTTTATGGCTCTGTACTCTAGATGCGACTGAATTGAGCCACCTTTCAAACGAGCATGTTATAGCAAGTGCAGCCGTTTTGTTCCCAAATCATAAAAATGCCGATATCTTCAAAAGTAGGCAACGTAGAGCAAAAATAAAGTTATTTTCGGAATCAGTAGCAAAAACTACGTAAGAAAAACTGCATTGCACCGCGGTTAATGGTCATACTAGCGAGTAGTTCCAGTCAAGAAAAAGAGTTGGTCTCAACTTTGGACGCCAATTTCTCCCGATCCAGAGCGAATCTAGCTAAACTGAATGCATTTTCGAACTCAGCACACAAAACTGCATATAACAGCATGCTAACAACTAAGCTTTGCAGAAAAAAATTTTTTTCGAACACCTTTGAGAGGCCAAAACACCCCCCCCTCCCCCCCCCTAACCGCACACTTTGGGGCGCTCATTTTGTTTGGCCAACTCATGCCTAACTTTTGTTAAAACATTAGCTTGGCAGGGCCTTTGCACAAAAAGTTATAAAGATTTTTCGAAAAAAAAACGGGGTGGCATTTTGTGGAAATTTCGCAGTTTTCGGCGAATATTTCGGTAACCAGCTATGATCTGGAAACGGGAGTACCAGAAAATGAAAGGCCATTGGACCAGCTACAAAACCATATGCGAGTCGAGATCCTACCTTAAGAAACGAATGAAGGGTGATCGTTTGAATGGAGGGTGTCAGAGCTATTAAAATGAGCCCGAAAATTGCTGCCGACCCAACTTTGAGGGGGTGTAGCTCCGGTTCTAGGGGGTTGCTGGTGGCCGGGCATGCACCGTTGGTCTTCGACTGTGCTCTATTTTAATAGATATAAATATCAGCCAGATCCGTGAGATGGCCCTGCTTGCCCCCTCTCTTCGGCACCAAAGCTGACTTTCTCGCAAAATGCATCTTAAGCCGTTCTCAAAATACTTTACAGCGCAGAAAAAGCCACATTTTGTAGATTATTTTAATTTAAATACAAAAGACCCTGTGTATTTGCAAAAATCTGCAAATTAATTCATTAACTCTTTTTGCGTGTATTTTTGTGTTCTGCTTAGGTGTACCGAGGAAACGTAATTGATTAATAAAATGGAGTAACTAATTAAGTACGTTTCATTTCATCAGACCTTTTCAGCGCTGTAAAGGATTTTGAGAACGGCTGAAATTTGGCTGAATTACAGCTATTTAAAGTTCATGGTACAATAAAAAAGGCGAAAAATGGGGGTAAAAATGTAGCATTTTTTAACTTCAGAGGCCACTTTTTAACTTGGCCGTCCACCCTCGATGACCCCTCGATATTTTTGATGCATCGATAGCATATTATGGTTTGAGGTATCTGCGGCTGTAAATACGTAGTTCAGAGTATTTTGCGTAGTTTCGAAATTTTTTGGTGAAAGCGAAGGTTATCACTAGATTCAGAATTATCTCTTTTATTAATGTTAATTTAAAGTGTTCAATTTAAAAAATTCAGCAGAAAAATTTTTGGGTATCAAAAACACACTGGGAATAACTTCCTTCTGAAGATAGCGGAATTTGGATGACAGATTCGGTTTTTCCATAAAAAACTAAACCAGAATATCGGTACAATAATCTCCAGAAACGATTTTGAATTTTTTGACCCGCTAGCTGGCCTGTTTTCTTGTGTAGAGACAATTAAGCTAAAATTTTATGATTTCTGAGTAAAAAAGTAAAAAGTTTGTTAGTACTGGATCAGACGTAGTTTTGTACTTGAATTTTTGGGTCGCGGGGTCCCAAAACTGGCTTGGGGCAGAAGTGAGTAAGGCGGTCTGCCCCCCCACCCGACTTAGGCCAGACCCCCCCGAGACGATTTTCCCAACCGCCCCTCCTATTTTTCCGGGAAGTAATTTTTTGAGAAAATTTTTGCGATTTTTTACCTGTTTTACCTTCGGCGGATGACCTGTTACATGTTTGGGTTAGCCTTTATAGCTAGGAGTAACCTATGTATGGAACATAATACATGATTTTGCTATCTCCTCTGAAATTCTAAAAAATGCCCTCCAGAAAAAACGTGACAGTTTGTTCCTTTGGGGTAGCTGGTGATGACAGGGATGGCCAGTTGTCTCCTGTCATATGTACCATATTTGAACGCCAATCATACTGCAGGTGTGCCGCGAAAACGCTACCCATCGCCGGAGCATTCTGACCGAACTGATGACCAACTACGACAAGACAGTGGTGCCGTCGAACGAGAGTGTCTTCGTCACCGTCGAGCTGACTGTGCAGGACATCAGCTCACTGTCTGAGATCACGTCCAGCTTCATAGCTGACGTGTGGTTCAGCCAGGTCTGGATAGACATCAGACTCAAATACGACCATGTCAGCTGCAAGAGCAACCTCTCGCTTGACAGTTCAGTGGTGGAGAAGCTGTGGACTCCCAATGTCTGTTTTGTCAACAGCAAGAACACTGAGGTGCACACCTCTCCGGCCAGAAACATTCTGCTCATCATTTACCCCAACGGCACTGTCTGGCTCAATTACAGAGTGCGCGTGACTGGACCTTGCAAAATGGACCTGACCAACTTTCCCATGGACCGGCAAATGTGTACTTTGGTCTTCGAGAGCTACTCTTACAACACCGCCGAAGTCAGACTCTACTGGCAGAACTGGAGCCCGGTGACTGTGCCGGAAGATGGCGACTTCAGACTGCCCGACTTCCAGTTCTCCAATGTCAGCTGGGGACGCAGTTCTAATCCTTATACGGCAGGTACGCGTCTGTCTCTAGTCTGGAGGTCGCTACATACTGTATGTACTGTGCTTTTACCCCTTTCGTTTAGCTAGAAGATTTCTGTTTGCTCCTGATGGAACCAGTTTAGATTTTTCTCTGGAAGCAAATTTGAAGTGTCATTTTTGCGTTGTTTTCTTGACACAGGTGAAGGTGTAAAATAGTGGCCGCAGTTAGCAGTGGAGTTTTAGCTAGACCTTTTATTGTACGTCTGCCTGACGTTTCTAGAAGTGTGCAGTGAAACTAAAACGACCCGGAAATATATTGAAACAGAAACCTGTTGTTTTCAGCGAATTAATCTTTTGGCAATTTGGAAGCATAAACGGTACACGACATACGCCTTTTGGACACCCTAAAGCATCGACGTTTTTCCGGCGGCGAATTTATTATTCAACTCCTGCTCCATTCACTAATTGAGAATTTTTCTCTGCGATCCATACCTAATTTGTTCTAGTGCCGCTAAGAATTTTGAATTAGCTGCATTTTTCTATTTGAGTTTTCAAGTTGTCATTGAAATGCGCGTCTAAACGATCATCTTGACGTATTATGACTACTTAGTGCCGTAATACTGCTGCTTCATACATTCAAGACCGGCGGTAAAGAGGGTACCCACCGCGGCAGAGGGACGGAGGAGAGAAGTAACGGGATTCCATAGCTAAGCATCGCTGGGGATGGGGGTAGTTTCTCCTGAGGGACAAAAGCTCTAGCAGACGTGTACTTTACATAGAATTTCGGCTGAAACGATGGATCATAGTATTATAAAATCCTAAAGAGCCTTAAATCGTAGACATTGGCAAAGCGGACTGGGTTAGCCTCTAACTACCCCATAGCAAGACTCCACCCCATCAGGAAATTCTTGGAAGAATTTTGTTTAAAAATGTGATAAAAGTGCACATCAGATGAGCTCAAAATAACGTCCATCATACATGTAACAGGGGGTCTGCCTGCCTCCCACCCAGGGATGTGAGGTGTGTTTTTTTCCGGTGTTTTTTTCCGTTTTTTCCGAAAAAAACCGGTTTTTTTCCTAAGGGTCGGAAAAAAACATAAATCGTGGAAAAAAACTCAAGCTAAAAATAGCTAATTTATGTCATTTTTCAGTTAAAAAATTAACTTTTGCGATGTATAATACGCCAGACTAACTCAAAACTGTTAGAAAAACAACAGAAAAGACCAAATTTGGCAATTTAAAACAAAAAGGTAAAACGTAAAACGTAAAAAGGTAAAAATGTAAGACGGGTATTTCTGTTCTGAAAAGACTCAGGAAGGCGCTTGAAAGCGTTAGGAATCATAACACCAGGCTAGGGTACTCAGAACTTGAGCTGGAGTTTTTTTCCGCGATTTTGGAAAAAAACCGGAAAAAAACCGGAACAAAACTGGAAAAAAACAGGCCGAGGTTTTTTCGGAAAAATATACAACCCTGCTCCCACCCGACTTAAGCCAGACCCCCCCGGATGGGGACCTCCCTTTCTGGCAAGTAATTTTTTGAGCAAATTATTGCGATTTTTTTACAATTTCACACAGAAAAATTTCCAAAATCGCCTGCAAAACAGCACTTTTTAGTTGTATTTCAGCCATACATGTAACAGCTCCGGGCCGACCTGGGGGGAGGGGGGGTAGGGGGGGTTTTCCTCAGATGGGGGGTCGAGGGGGGTTTCGTCCAGAGGTGGGGTCCAAAATTTCAAAAAGCTCCAGAACGCCTGGAAATGCGTTTTTAGCACGTTTTTTTCAGTAAGGATGCTAAAAATCGCAATTTTAAGCTGCCAAATAGCTTTTTAGAGCTAAAACAAGCAAAAAATGACAAAAAGGGCTTCCAAAAACACCGATCTCTCTTAAATATCAGCAGTGGAAGCGCCAAATTCGGTTTCCAAAGGCTTTTCAAGTGAATTTTAGGCTAAAAATTAGTGATTTCTGACCCAGTTTGTTAATACTGGAGCCACCACTAGTACTTGTATTTTTTGGTCGGGAGGGGGGAGTCCCTTAACCTGTCTCGGGGGGTGGGGGTGGGGGGGTGAGGGGGGTTTGGCCTTTCCAGCTGGGGGAGTAACCCCCCAACCCCCCCTAGTACATGTAAGATTTCAGCCCAAATTAGCGATTTTTTACGCAATTTAGCCCAAAAATTGCGATTTTTCGATTTTTGAGCGTTTTTAGTGCCCAACCCATACATGTAACAGGGGTGGTCTGCAGACATGGGCAAAGGGGGGGGGGCTGAGGGGGGTTGGCCCCCCTCAGGCTCTGACCTACCCCCCTCAGCCGGCCGCTACCCCCCCTCAGGAATTTTTTGGAAGAATTTTGTATAGAAAATTATGATAAAAATATGCCTGGATTAGGTGTAAATGAGCTCAGAATAGCTTATTTTAGCTTATTTTAATGAAAAATAAGCAACAAAACCTTGATTTTAGCCAAAAATCGGACTTTTTGGCTTACCACCCCCTCAGCCCCCCCCTCAGGCGCTCCTACCCCCCCTCAGCCCCCCCTCAGGATTTGAAAATTCTACCCCCCCTCAGCCGAAATGCTAGCCCATGTCTGGTGGTCTGTGGTGGTGGTATGCTACGCTATGTTATATTGTTACAGTATGTTAGTTTAATCGTTCAAACACGATCAGCTATTTAGAATCCTGGGCCACCCTATAGTACTGGCCGAGGTCATTCAGGTTGTGTGCTAAGAGCTTTGGCTAGAATAAGAGACTGTATTGGCTTCTTCCCTTCAATATTTCAGATGGTATTGGAACTCGTTCCAACACTGAACAACTCGATATTAGAAAAGTTCCTTAGTTCTAAATTCAACCTTTCAACCGGGTTGGGCAAGAGAGGAAGGGGATAGTGAGCCGAAAATTCCAGGCTTCGCAAAAAATTAACTTGGTTTCGCATATTTTTCGTCAAAGTTGACTACATTACTGTACGTACATACTACCTTCAGGGCCCTGGGGGGCCTGGGAGTTTGCGCAAGCCAGACTTCACCCGCCCACAAAACATTTCTTCCTGATGGTCATACCGACCAAAACAGCCGCGCCCTCCAAAATCGGTAGCCACACACCAAATTTCCGCTTTTCACTGCCGCCGGACTCATTATGAGCAGACATGGGCAAAGGGGCGGGCTGAGGGGGCGTTAGCCCCCCCCCCTCAGGCTCTGACCTACCCCCCTCAGCCGGCCGCTACCCCCCCCTCAGGAATTTTTTGGAAGAATTTTGTATAGAAAATTATGATAAAAATATGCCTGGATTAGGTGTAAATGACTTCAGAATAGCTTATTTTAACGTATTTTAATGAAAAATCAGCCAAAAAACCTTGATTTTAGCCAAAAATCGGACTTTTTGGCTTACCACCCCCTCAGCCCCCCTCAGGCGCTCCTACCCCCCTCAGCCCCCCTCAGGAATTGAAAATTCTACCCCGCTCAGCCGAAATGCTAGCCCATGTCTGATTATGAGCATAGGTAGTAGCTCTGAAGGGATAAAGTCGACAAAAAGTGACCGCCGACCCCAGTACCTCACTACTCCATACAGTTAACAGGAGGTCTGGTTGTCTCCCCGAGACGATTTTTTCGACCCCCAATCCGATTTTTCTGGCACGTAATTTTTTGAGCAAATTTTTGCGATTTTTTTACAATTTCAGACACAAAAATTGCCAAAAATCGCCTGTAAAACAGCACTTTTTAGCTGTACGTATTTCAGCTCAAATTAGCGATTTTTACGATTGTTAGCCCAAAAATTGCGATTTTTGAGAGTTGTTTTAGTGCCCAACCCCCTCTGAAAATTTGGCCTCCGACCCCCGGACGGCGGCAGCCACCCAACCCCTCTACCCCTTCGGCGGATTACCTGTTTACATTTATGCTCTACTCTACTTGTGTTGTCTGCTATTCTGCATGCCGGAAACGTTTCAGGGATGTGGGACCAATTACTGGTGGAGTTTAAATTCAAGCGACTGTACGGCTACTACATATTGCAAATGTATCTGCCTACATACCTCAGTGTGTTTATTTCGTGGATTGCATTCTGGATTGACTCTAGAGCTTTGCCTGCCAGAATCACTTTGGGCGTGTCCAGTCTGATGGCGCTCACCTTCCAGGCAGGTCACTCTTTATTTATTCATGTCAAAAACTGTATCTTTGCGTCGCTTGGGACCGCTCCGTTGAATGGCGGGGGCGCGCCCACTTCTCTTTATTTTGAGAGGCAGTTCGATTGATCCGAGTGTTTTTTCGTCGCTTCTTGATTATCAACTCAACCAAGCGAGCGGGCATGTACTATAATTGCATTGGAACAAACGCTGGCCCAGATCTCAATAATTTAGCCGCTTCTCACCCGTCTAGGGAAAGGCCCGTCGTTGCTTCTCGGTCTGTTCGATTTTTAGTAGCAGCAAACGGGGACAAAGGCCCTTCCCAGTCAGTTCCCAATGGTCACCCCTCTCTTCCGAAGGGAATGGATTGGATTGGACTCCTAGTCCCTAGTCCCTTTCTAGCTGGGGTCGCCTTTCTAGCTGGGGAGTAAACCCTAACCCCATAGTACATGTATGGTCTCGCCTAAGTCTGCTGGGGGCAGACCCTCTTACATTTACATGTATAAGCCAGAAGAGCTACATAGTCAAATCCTCCTACAGTCAGGCACTTAACGCCCTTTATGGTACCGGAACCTAGGGTAGTGGTATCATATATGGTGCCGGCACCTATGGTCATGGGTAGGGTTACCATTTATGGTGACGGTACCATTTATGGTGCCACCACAGGCCCCCAAGATACCACTAAACTAGGTACCGGCACCTTATATGGTAACGGCGTTAAGTGCCGGACTGTCCTATGTACAGGTACTATGTATGTAGGCGGCAGTGCCGAGCCGAGCTAAACTGACGAAAAAAGATAGTCTGTTTTCAGTTCGGCAACGTGGTCAAAAACCTTCCCCGAGTGTCTTACGTGAAAGCCATAGATCTATGGTTTTTCGTCTGCGTGGCCTTCATCTTCTTCTCGCTGGTCGAACTGGCAGTGGTCGGCTTTGCAGACAAACTCAATGACATGCGCGAACGGGCCAAAAAGGCGCGCAGGGAAAAGAGCGAGTGGCGAAAACGCAGTCGTCTCAGCACCAACGCCCGGCCGCCCAACGACGCCGAGTCTGCCGGCTCTCCCCTTTTTCCGCTCAACAGCACAGGCGGCGGCGGCGGCAGCACCGGCGGCGGAGGAGGAGGAGGAGGAGGAGGGGGACATTCTTCTAATCGACGTACCCTGGCGCCCGACGCACCGCCGGGCGCCGATGTGAATCTGGGCACGCTTAGGAGCGCCGGGTTCATTCTGGGACAGATCGCACAGCCGGCGCCGATTCGCGGCTTCGGCGAAGGTCAGATCGGCAACAAGGTGGACGGCATCTGTGCAAAACTGTTCCCTGCTGCCTTCGCCTTCTTTAACATCGTCTACTGGTGGTACTACTTGAGACAGAAGTGATACCGAATTACTATTGACTTTATTATTGATTACGATTTTTAAACGTACTCCATTGGTAAAGTTTTTTTCTAGATCTACGTATTGGTTCGAAAGTTTTAGGTCTCTTTTCTTATTTGGCGCCCTTGTCTAAAGTGCTGCGAAACTACGCATGTATGTACGTACTTTTCCGAAACCTCTTTAAATCAAATCGTTAGACGAACACTAATCGTTTTGTTCGCCTTCAATACATAGACGTGTGTTCAACTGAGACTCCGAAAGACGCTTCCGGTCGGACTAAAGAAACTGACGATCTATCTACAAGGCTCGTCAAATAAATGAACCCAAGGTAAATCTTTACTGACCCTAAATCTCAAATAATTTTAATGAATCTTTTTAAATGAGAGGCACAAAAATTCTTGAAGGATTATATAAATTTCAACAATCAATTCTTCATTTAAAAATATTCCTTCAAATCGGTTGAGACTTACAGTTGCTGCACAAAATAGTCCGCTGGGTTGCTTTTACCGACCCTCTAGCTAGTAACTGACCGCTTTTATCAGCTGAGCATATAAAATTGAGCTGTAAATAAAACAGTGTCATGGTCATCACATAGTCAACAGTCGATCTCGATGTTTCCATTAGTGTCGATTCGCGACTGCAGCAAAGCCGAGTTCTGTTCTCTCTGCAACTGCTGTGCATTGGCCGCAGCCAATCTGGCCATTCTCTGATCGCTGTCACGTACGTTCAAAGCGATGGAGAGCGCGATCTTGTCGAACTGGCTGTAGCGCCTGTTCATGCCGTCGCTTCGGTCGCTGCTCTGCTGCATCAGCTTGGACAGTAGTGGACAGCAGCCGATCAGCATGGCTCGCACCGCGTCGCGAACGTCCTGGTTGAACGCCACAAAGATGAAGAGACGACTGAAGCAACCAAGCACCGCCAGAACACTGACAACGTCGGCCATGTACATGTAGAAGGCCTGGTAGTCGACCAAAAGAGAGTGCATGTCGATGTGCTCCCAGGCCGTCAGCACCACGTTCAGGGTGTTGGTCACTAGGTAGGTCGACACCACCACCACCAGCATGCGCGTGGCCATGCGCGCTTGACTCTGCACCTGAAACGTATTTAGACCGTAATTTCTATTTCACGGTCCTTTGTGGGCCGTCGATTCTACTTTGCGGTCATAGTTGCCTCCTGCGCGACTGTGCGCATTTGTGCCTATGCTGCGGGAACCTATCGGACAGCCCTGTAATTATCGGAAGTTTTCCTAAAAATCAAGTGGCTAGCTACCGTAAGATGCAGCCGTAAATTACATAAATTCGCGGCCATTGCAAAAGTTGCCGAACATTTCATACTTGGACAATACCACCCCACCACACAGCAATTACCTATTCGCATTTACACTTGTGCTTAGTTTTAGGCTCAGGTTTACAGTCAGCTCTTGCTTACGTTCAGAGAGACCTTAGGTTAGGCTTAAGTTAAACAGATCAGCAGCCCTACCAAGAGCCTACCTAACCTAGTCGTCTTGTATAGTTGACTAGACGGCACCGTTGTAGTTAGCCTTTACTTGCATCCCAGTCGGACCGTAAAATTGCCATGCTACAGTATCTACTCAATAAATTCGCGTCGAAAAACGAATTTGATTTAAACGAACAGAGCTTCCGATAGCTTCCCTTCATATAGGAAATGGTAGAAATGTCTCAGAATAACGTATTATGAATCTGTGATCTCCAATGCTGATTTATGTTATTTTTAGTAACTCGCGACTAAAGGTGAGTGAGCTCAGGTAGGTAATCTAAGGCTCAGGTGATGCAATGCAATCAATTTATCCAGTCAAGTCATTCAGTCTACCTACCTGACGATGGTGTGAGAAGCGAAACAAGTTGGCCCGATGGCCTCGCTGACGAATTTGGAACACGATGCGAACGTTGAAGGCGGCTAGCAAGAGGAATGGAATAAAGACGGTGAAGACATTTCGCACGTAGAACTTGTAGACTGTACCGTACAAGAAATTCTCACAGATCGACGTCAACTCCGGCACGTATGCGTTCTGACCCGTACAGTTGCCGTTGGGAATAAGCTAAAATTGATTATCTCCCATCGCTTTTTTATCTTCTCTCAAACGGTTTGTTTTATTCTCGGTCACTTATTCATTGATTTGGCTCAAATTTTCAACAAAAATTAACACGACAACTGACCAACAATGGTGCAAATTTTTGGGAAAATTCCAACCGGTGCTGGATTTATTACCCAAAAACTAAGAAGCAGGAAATTCCAATGTTTCAGGTAATTAAAAGAGTATAGCTTTGAAACTTGCAGAAATAATTGGTGTTGCAATTGGACATTGGACCAAATAATGAATGGGTAGCCCTATAGGCTAAAGGGCACTAAAATTGGGGAATTTCTAAAACATTATCGAAAATTCCCTAGTCCCTAAGAGATCTGCACCTTTCTGGTATCAACGCACTATCGGTAACGATTTAGTTAGGAAGTTCAACAAATGAATGCCCAATGGCAACATCAACCATATCTCAAAGTTTCAAAGCCAAACTCTTAGAGTTACCTGAAAAGTTAGAATTTGCGCGTACCACCCTGATTCTAGTTTTTGGGTCATAAAACCAGCAACAGTTGGCATTTTCGCACCCAACTTGCACCGTTTGTAGCCAGTTGTTATGTTATGTAATTTTTTATTTTTTTTAAATTTCAGCCAAAAACGATTAAAAACTGAGCGAGCAGAAAACAGAGCGTTTGAATGGCGGTCAAAAAAGCGATCGAACATTTTTTAGCTACGTACTGGTATGATACCGTAAAATTCATCGAGTACGTGTAAATAGAATGGAGACACTAAATAACGCAAAAGTTCTACTAACCTCGATCTCAAAAACAATAGGCGCTTTGAGACCACATCCCATAACCACTGCGCCGATGGCCATCGCTAGTCTGTGGTTCTCGACAAAGACCAACAACCGACTCCCAACCTGACTCAAGAACCGCTCGAATGTGGCGGCCACCAGCAGAAAGATCGAAGTGCTCATAGAGACGTGGCAGACGGTGAAGACGTAGATGAAGTAGGACCACCAGAAGCGCGTCAGGGTGAGGCTGGATACGAAGTCCTTGAGATTGTCGACGGCGATCAGGAAGATGTAGCAGAAGGAAACGGTGATATCGCAGACGGACAGAAAGATGAAGTAGAGAAAGTGCGACTGACGGTACTTTCGGCTGGAGACCAGAGTGTAGAAGAGGAAAATGTTCTGAAATACGCTGGCCACTGCGCAGCCCCCGCCGAACACCACCACGATCAGAAACCGATCGACTGTGTTGAAGCGCACCGAACATTCTCCCGGTTCTTCGGACATCTGCAATCTGAAACCCTGACTTACATGTACTTTGTACAAAACACTACCAGAGATTACCGCTTATACGACTAGGGATGGGACCGGTACCAAATTAGTGAAATGCTAACCAAAGATACATTGTACGTTGATTTTATTCAAAAGCAAAATTGCAGGTTTCTCAACATTCGACAAGTACTTATTTTCCATTTCTAGGAAGCCAAAAAAGCTGCTGCTATAAAGGTGGATTTTTGTGTTTTTCTAACCGATAACATTGTTTACAAAACCAAAAACAGTACTTGGCACCTTTAAAAGCGTGATACTGATATGAATTTACTGCAAAAATCTGGCTGATTCAGTTTTAACAACTATACGGTATTACACGGTATAAAAATACCGTATACCGTATAATACCGTATAGCCAAAAATACCGTATAATACCGTATACCGGTCCCATCCCTATATACGACCACCATACGTAGTTAGAAAACCATGGTCTTATAATAGGTTTTTGTTTCCAGTTATAAGTAGGGTTCCAACGATATATCGATATCGATATCGAAAAGTTGATATATCGACCCTTTTTCCAATATCGATATCGATATCGATATCGCGATATTTCGCATCGATATTTTCGATATTTTTTTGGGTTGAAAGTAGGGCAACAACAAAACTGACACCAAGTTTATCTCTCTGGAACTGTAAAAAAACAGTTTTTCCTGGACAACTCAGAAACCGATGGTAGTCAAAACCTAACAGTGGCATGATAGCTCTCAGAAACATCAATTTCTCGGCATTCTCAGCTTTCTGACAGCAACACTTAGTTCTTAAATGCCTGCAGCAGCACTGAAGAGCTGCTCACTCCGCACACTTGTCACGTCTTGGCCACGGGTAGTTTACGCTATCCGGTGTATCACGGCGGCCCCGGCATCCGTGAGAGCGGTTGTTTGTGGGTTCGAAACTGGTCAAAGCGACTGGAAGTATTCGCCGTAAAGCCCAACCCGGACCGCCAAAAGCCGGTGATGGCCAGTAGGTAAATGGGAACCGAACCGGCGCTGCCGTTGAACCTAATGGCAGCAAAGGGGAGGGTTGTTTGTAGGCAGGGCTACCCCATTGAAGGGCTCTGAAGAGAGCGAGGGGTGCCCTGAGCTGTCCGAAAGGTCAGTGGAACTCAAAGACAAACAACAACACTTAAAGCAGGAGCAGGAGGGCAGAAGCAGACATAGCCTAGCATTTCGGCTGAGGGGTGGCAAATTTTCAAATCCTTGAGGGGGTACCGCCGGGTGGTCGAAAGGATGGTAAGCAAAAAAGTCTGATTTTTTTTACTAAAGTCGAGATTTTTTGGTTTATTTGTCACTAAAACAAGTTAAAATACGCTATTCTGTCTGAGCTCTTTATGCCTAATGTGGGTGGAGCATAGGCCTGAGGGGATCAACCTTTTACTGAAGGGCTTCAAAAGGACCACTACCTTTTCTGCCATTCTCTGCTTAATTGATATCAGATCGCTGATTGCATCAGTACTTGACTGATAAGCAGCGAGAACAGTTTGCTCTCTCAAATTTTCAGATTTTCTTGCATAACTATAAATATCGATATCGATATCGATATCGAATATCGACGAATTTTGATATCGTCGGAACACTAGTTATAAGGCCATGATCTTCTAATAGATGGTCAGAAAACTCGGTTCATTGACAGTCATTTTCCAGTTAAAATACCATGGTCTTAGTTAAATTGGCCAATTTTAACACACAAGTAAATGTTTTCGACGCGAACAAAAGCTGTCTATCGTAGAAAACAAGGGCAGAGCAGAAGTACATACATTGGACAAATGTAGAACATGATATGCTGGTCTCTGTTTGCAACACAATACAGTACCTGCTATGTCTCAACTCTACATTTCTTTGAAAACTTCAAAGAAAGTTTTACAAGTGAAGTACAAAATGGTATCGAATCTTCTGGAACTGTTCACTTTTTGGTCAAAAATCCGTTTTTTGCAGTTAAGTAACTTTTTCCAGTTATAAGACCATGGTCTTCAAAAGGACACCCAAAAGTGACTCAAAATTTGGGCATTTTCAAGTTATAAGAGCAGGTCTCATAAGTGGAAAACTACGGTACAACCACTTGGTAGTATTTCTTTCCCTGTATTTATGTATTTAGCTTTTGAATATACAGGCTCCGTAAAAAACGACCCCGCGGATCGGATTTTTCGCTGTAACAACCACACATCTCAGCCGATTTGAATGCATCCTTATTTAAATGGAAGACAAATAAATCCTTAAAAGATTACTGAATTCTTTACTGATGTACTCCACTTAGTTCCTGAGATATTCGTCCTCAAAATCAAAACAGTGATTTTGGCAATGAAAAAGAGGGATTTATATTATTCTGTTGCATTTCATAATAAAACGGATTCCTTTCCTACTACTGCTGTGGAACTTTAGCGGTGACACACACGGTCTGTTTACTTCACCTGTAATGTCTCGTTTAGCCCTCAGCAGTAGAAATCTGTTTTATTTTTAAGTGCAACGGAATCGCTCTTGTTCTTAGTACAGGGTGTCTCAAAAAAAATGATCACATTTCTTTTTACTGCCATTTCCGCAAATTTTGACCAAATAGGCTGAAATTTGGCCTATAGGTGCCACAACTCGGGGAATTTTATGTGTTAAAGTTTGGTGCACTAGGCTTGACTCATTCACGAGAAATTTCAAAAAAAGTGAAATTTGTTAAATCAATAGTGAAAGCCGATCGCCGAAAAAATGATCACATTTATTTTCACTGCCATTTCCGCAAATTTTCACGAAATAGGCTGAAATTTGGACCATAGGGGTCAAAATTCGGGGAATTTTATGTGTTAAAGTTTGGTGCACTAGGCTTGACTAATTCTCGAGAAATTTCAAAAAAAGTGAAATTTGGTAATTTCAATAGCGAAAGCTGGTCCCCAAAAAAACGTTACATTACATTATCGCCTAAACTCTAACAACAGCGTTGGAGTTCGTGTGTCAACTTTTTACACACGAATTACCCTGAACTTCTGCGTTTACACTCCAAATTTCATCCAATTCGGACATAAATTAGGAAAGATGCAGGAAAAGGAAATGTTTCCATTTTTCGGTGACCGGCTTTCACTATTGAACTTACCAAATTTCACTTTTTTGGAATTTCTCGGGAATGAGTCAAGCCTAGTGCACCAAACTTTAACACATAAAATTCCCCGAATTGTGGCACCTATAGGCCAAATTTCAGCCTATTTGGTCAAAATTTGCGGAAATGGCAGTAAAAAGAAATGTGATCATTTTTTTTGAGACACCCTGTAGTTAATATGGTTTTTCCGTAGTGTCCAACAATTGCCGAATGTTTTCTCGAAAAATCTGCAAATTGTTACCGTAGTATCTCATGTTTTCGTGTTGAAAAACCACCAGACTATGTCAAATCTAGCGCTAGAAACAAACCGATCTAGGAAAATCGAAACATTTTGCACAAAACAGAACTATAGTAATCTAGCTGACTAGGGGAACAGATCCAGACATCTGTCTGGGGTTTGCTTGCGCTGCGCGGATTAACACTGTCAGATAAACCCAGCGCCAAAGATTTCTGGACTGACTTTCCCAGCATGCCTAACTTTTACACCTTTCATTCAATTTAGTTGATGGACAACTGGCCGGCCTATTTAATCAATTCTTTCTAAAATCAGAGTGCAATGACGTCGAAACTAGCGTCAGTCACGTTCACGGTTTTGCCTAGCGCAGAGAAGGAGCTCCCGGACCCTAACAGTCATCAACGCAGAGTAAAAACATGTACACAGACAGAGTTGGTTTGGTTGGCGAGATATAATAGAGAGTTGAGTCGGGGCAGCATATAGTCAGACCATTAGCTGTTCAATTTTAGTGGATGGCTGGCGCCGATAAATTGAAAAGAAGCCAAACTTTTAACTGCACCCGAGAGACATGTGCCACGGCAAATGGAATCATCTATCAGACTAGCCTAAAATCACTTTTAGCCTCCGCTACCTTCTAATCAAATTTACTGCTAAGTTTTGCTTTTCTACGCTCCAACTTTTAGCTAGAACTCTGGCTATAACCGATGGACAAGAACTTTTTAGAAGCGCTATTCAACCTAATAGCATTGTATGTGCCACTTCCGTAAATAGAGCCCGAGTCTGAGGCCAACTTTTTTCTCGTTCGCCAGGGACTTTCCAAGAGATCCTCCATCACGCACAGTGGCCAAGGCAAAAGTACATCGACGGGGTGTATGGCCACTGATTTATGTGATCAAAACTGAATGGATAAAAAGCATAATAACAGGTAACGGCCAGGCCAAGCTCTGGTGAAAATTAATTTAATTAACTAAGCCAAGCAGCTGGGAAGAACTAGGCCTAAAAGCTTTCTGCCTACACAGTAATCCTAAGCTTTTCATACGCAGACCTGGAGGCGGACTAAATACGCGCAGCTTTGATCAACAAGCAAGATGGCCACATTCTCTTTGAATATCAAACTCTCCTTTGTATGTAGGTACCGTATGTGCTTGACTGCAACACCTGAGTACCTATTTCCATGAAAACTCGATAAAAGTGTATTACTGTATGTATAGGTTTAACCAAGTTTTTATCTCAGACGGTACCTAGGTAATATCTGGTGGACAGGTTTCAAGTTTCAAGTTTATTCGCTACCCAGCAAAAATTTTGGCAACAGGCCCTCAAGTCGCCACTGATGACCTATTATGAGAGCCTATAAAACAAACTAGGTTTGGTGCAGCTGCATGTATCTTTTTGTTGATTTGCTAAAACAGTCGATTACCTTTTAGGGTGGTCTGCTCAGCTCTAGAACTCTCAAAGGCAGGGATGTGAGGTGGGAAAAAAACACCGGAAAAAAACTGTTTTTTTCCGGAAAAAAACCGGTTTTTTTCCTAAGGGTCGGAAAAAAACATAAATCGCGGAAAAAAACTCAAGCTAAAAATAGCTAATTTACGTCATTTTTCGTTTAAAAAATGGACTTTTGCTATGTATAATAGGCCATACTGACTCAAAACTGTTAGAAAAACAACAAAAAAGACCAAATTTGGCATGAAAAAACAAAAATGCAAACTGCTGTAAGAAAATTTGCATATAGCGTTATTTATGGAACCTGTCAGGCACTGTTTCATGCCTGTTTCGTGATTTATATCAATGTAACACGTGTATTTCTGGTCTAACAAGACTGAGGAAGGCGCTAGAAAGCGTTAGGAATCATAAACCAGCCTAGGATACTCAGAACTTGGGCTGGAGTTTTTTTCCGCGATTTAGGAAAAAAACCGGAAAAAACTGGAAAAAAACAGGCCGAGGTTTTTTTCGGAAAAATATACAACCCTGCTCAAAGGCGAACTTACAATCTGCGAAATTATCGGTCCTGAGCGCCATGACAATATTTGGATGAAATTTGAGTAAAAATGGGAAACCATACGGGCGTTTACATGAAAAAATCTGGAATACCTACTTACTATATGTTTTATATGTATGGTATTTATACGTGTATGGTTTTAATAAGTAGATAATTTTATAAATAAAACGGGGAAACTAACAGCCGCAAAAGCTTCATGGCATATAGGAAAGGAACACGTCAACAAATGAATGGACGCAGCAAGGAAGTCTGGCTGTAACGCGCAGCTACATACGTCAACACAGCAGGTTTGCCTTTCAACAGACCTTTTGAAGTGTAGAAAATTAATTATTTCTTTGCGAGTTTCAACTGGGCGCCGCTAGAGGCGTCGTGTTAGCGGCGCACCATTGGCCGTGCTGGCCAATGGGCGCGTAGAGGAGGGGTCAAGCGACCAGACCCAGAGGGTCGCTTGACGAGAAACCTCACTTCGGTTTTGTACAGCTCAGTGACTGCCACGTTTCTAGCGTCACTGTTCTACCTGTAGTTGGCATAAACTCCCACCCTCTGGTGCTCTTCTGTTGAATCCCGACTTTACTGAGTTTCGGGCGGAGGAGTACCATCGATCTTACCTCTCTTAGACTTTGGTTTACCCTTTAGAACCCTGACTTTATTGAGTCTCAGGCGGGGTAAATTAAAGTAACTAGGATGCCACGAAGAGCTGCAACGGCAAAACCTCTGACGGCCAAGTTGGCCGCGAAACGACCACGCAGAACGGCTGCTTCCAAGTCAACGCGCGGTCGCAGAGTAGTTCGGGCGCCACCGCGTCTAAGCCCGTCACTCCTTGCCTGATCGCCAGCTTACTCAGTAACCGACGAACCTGCTACGAATTCAGATGAGTACCCAACGCCTCCGCCGGTCTCGCCGACGCCAGAAGAGTCCACATTCAGAGCCTCTGAGGTCGTAGCACTAGTGGATCAGGTGCTGAAGAAAAGGTTGGCAGAATGGCAGTCGAAGGACAGCACACAGGAAACCATACCAGCAACAGATGGTCGTCTGTTCCAACCAACCAAGGATCTGAT
Organism: Sabatieria punctata; assembly: GCA_030248155.1. NCBI lineage: Eukaryota > Metazoa > Nematoda > Chromadorea > Araeolaimida > Comesomatidae > Sabatieria > Sabatieria punctata. The sequence continues at coordinate 250,633 of JASANB010004185.1, forward strand.
CTGGAGTGACAAGGACAACCAACGGCACTACAAAGCAAACGAGAGTTTGTATGACAAGGTCAGCAAAGCGATCGTGGCCTTCCGTTCCCGCGACCCAGACAACAGAGGGATCAAGCTGCTGGAGGAGGCTTTGACGGAGCTCAACAAGCAGCAGAAAATCCTTCGTTTCCGTGACATCGAGGGAAAAGCAGCCGCAGAGCACTATCAAGCAGAAAAGCTGGGATGGAACGAGGAAGACCAGAAGCACATGGACAAAGCCAAGGCGGCAGCCGCTCGCGAGCAACGAGCCAAGGTTCAACCGCCCTTTCGGAGCCGGAGCCGCTATGGCGGCAGTCGCGTGTTCTACCCAACCAACAACTCGCACTCAGCGACAACCAGCTCCTACTACCAGCCAGCTCGCAGCAGCACCTTCAGCAAGGAAAGCCGCCGTTGTTTCGCCTGCCACCGGGTCGGGCACTTTCGAGACCGTTGTCCAGACAAACCAACGTCAAAGGAGTGACGCCACTGGGCCTGCTAAACCTACGCAAACCTCCTCTACTGTACATAAAGGTACTAGTGATGTTCTGTTTTTAGAGGAATGTTTCATAGCACAGAATGAGTTAGGCTGGGTATCCCCGGTTTTTTGGGCACAGCTAGATGCCTTTCCAGTAGCAAATCGTTTGAGACAGGCACTGCCCTTCTGGCAGTCGATAGGAGCCAACGATTGGGTGCTAAATATCCTAAAGGAGGGCTACTATATACCTTTTGTGGATGAACCAAACTCGGCTGTTTTTGAGAATAACAGATCGTCTCTGCAAGAGGCTTCCTTTGTCGAAAGGGCTATTTTGGAACTCATTAAAAACCAATGCATAGAGTGCTGTTCAGAACCGCCACGGGTGGTTAACCCCCTATCAGTGGCTTTTCAAGGAAATGGTAAAAAGCGACTAATTTTAGACTTAACTTATCCAAACCGTTTTGTATATAAACAAAAGTTTCGTCTGGAAGACTATCAGATAGCGTTGGAATATCTGTATGAAGCAAATTGGGTCTTTAGTTTTGATCTTAAGAAAGGTTATCTCCATGTACCGATTCATAACGACTGCACTGAGTTTCTGGGTTTTTCCTGGTCTTGGGGAGGGACTACTAGATTCTACAAGTACAAGTACCTCTGCTTTGGCCTCAGCTCCGGACCATTTGTCTTTACGAAATTACTGAGACCCCTATCCGATCTCTGAATAAACAGTTGTTTATGAGCAAAGAAATACATTTAATTAGTAACGTAGTGGATAATTAATTATAGGTTTACACACAGATGCGCTAACTTTTTAAAAGCTTCCTCTCCTTTTCTTAACGACCTTTTAACAACGCCACGTCATGGCCATTATGTAGTTTACGCTATCTCGTGTGTCACGGCGGCACCGGCATCCGTGCGAGCGGTTGTTTGTGGGTTCGAAACCGGTCGAAGCGACTGGAGACAGTCGACGCCAAGCCCAACCCAGGCGGCCGAAAGCCGGAAATGGCCGTAGTAAGGTAAAATTACTTAGCAGCAAAATCGGAGGGGGTCATGAAAATCGTCTCGGGGTCCCCATCCGGGCCATCTGGCCTAACTCGGGTGGGGGCAGACCCCCGAATCCCCTCCCCTGTTACATGTATGTGGTACTTAACGCCATATATAGTATGCCTACCCTAGGCACCGGTATCGCGTCAGATTTGGTCCGCCCGGACCATACATGTAAAAGCTCCGGGCCGACCTGGAAGGAGGGGGTAGGGGTGGTTTTGCTCAGGTTGGGGGTCGAGCGGGGGGGGGGCAGCGGTTTCCTCAGGTGGCCCAGAGGGCGGTCCCAAATTTCAAAAAGCTCCAAAACGCCTGGAAATGCGTTTTTAGCACGTTTTTTCAGTAAGGACACTAAAAATCACTATTTTAAGCTGCCAAATAGCGTTTTAAAGCTAAAAACAAGCAAAAAATGACAAAAAGGGCTTCCAAAAACACCGATTTCTCTTAACCTGTCTCGGAGGGGGGTGAGGGGGGTTTTCCTTTCCAGCTAGGGGGTAGCGCCCTAAACCACCCTAGTACATGTATGGGCTGGACCAAATCTGATAATTTTATGCTAGCAGATTCAGTCCGGGCACCGCAGATTTGGTCCGGGCAGTGCAGAAATTAAAAGATAGGGAGTAGAACCGATTCAGCTCTGCCAGGCCTTTAATAAGCGCTTTGTCCTGGTTGTCTACCAGAGATTCCGCTCATAACTTACCTGTTGACGAGCTTCTGCTGAACTTGGATGGGAAACACAACAAAAAGACAGAATGACACACATAGACAAACCTACACACCTACCGCTCCTCCCACTGGCATCAACTTTCTTTGCGTGTTTATTTGCGAAACAAACAAATAGATTCTATTGGAAAGTTAATTTTTCCTCATCCAAAGTTAGCATAAAAAATATCACCGTAGCAGCGCCATCTAAGACCGCTGCGTAGCTCGTTCTAGTACGAACGCAGCGTACAGTACGAAAGGGTAGATACAAGACTACTCGCTAAGTTGGCCCAGTCAGTGGGTAGCTCGCTGCCTCTGAGTCACGGCGGCCCCAGCATCCCTAGCGGCTGTAGTGGGTTCTAAACCAGTCTGACTGGAATTAGACTTAGCAAAGCCCCAACCAGGCCACCGAAAGCTGGTGACAGCGAGTTGATAAATGGGAACCGACTGGATCTGCCATTGCACCAAAGCCGCTTCACAAAATATGCCGCGTTGGAAGAGAAGATCGACAACGTCAGGAGCTGTTTTAGAAACCAACTATGCATGGGGCCCTCTGGCGCACCAGAGCTGACAGCACCATGACGTCAACACGCCAGGCGCCCAACAGCATGGCTACTAGGAGTGGCTGGGCTGTGAAAGAAGGGAAAAACGTCCGAGATGACCACATCGGGGGTTGCGAAATGGACCACTAGTCTGATCGCAGGGTCGTAAGGCCCCACATATCGCATCGGATCGGAAGGGTGGGTAGGTGCTTACTTTGTTGAGACAGACAAAGAGCTGAAAGACGACGAGAAACCAATCGGTAAACATGTGATTCAAGCGATGGAGAACTGATACTACAGTTGTTACATACAAAACACTTTGTAAGTAAGATGGAGCCATAGAATCTGCATAGAAAGTGGTGCCTCATCCAACTTGAAAAATTAGAAGCCAAGTCTCGAATAGAAATAGAAGCTCCTCTCGAATAAACCCCTGTCTAAAAGAAGTTTGAAAAATAAAAGCAAGAGAATTCTAATCGAGAATGTCCGTATTTATTCACTACCGGTCCGTCAAAAAATACAACCCCCCAGATTTTTTATTGTAGCAACTGCAAACCTGAACCGATCTCAATGAATCCTGTTTTAAATGAAAGATAAATAAATTGTTCAAAGATTGGTGAAATCTTCATTAAGATACTCTGCTTAGTTCCTGAGATATTTGCCCTCAAATTCAAAACAGAGATTTTTGCAATGAACAATAGTGATTAAAAACAACCCAGCAGATATTTTACTTTTGCAACCATGCATGTCAACCGATTTGAATAAATCCTTTTATCAATGAAAGAATGATAAATTGTTGAAAGATTGGTCAACTTTTTATTAAGATACTCTGCTTAGTTCTTGAAATATTGGCCCTCAAAATCGAAACAGATTTTGACAAAGAACAGAGCGATGCGATTCCGTTGCAGTTCATATAAAACAGATTCCTACTGCCAAGGGCTAACGAGACTTCACTTGTGAAGTAAACCGAGCGTGTGTTTCTCCACTAAAGCCTCCAATAGCCATCAGCAGTAGTAGAAATCAGTTTTGCAAGTTAGTGATGTAAAAAATTAATTTAATTGTAATTGAAATTCGCATAATTGACCCGTTTTTAATTTCAATTCAATTAATTTAATTTAATTGAAATTCAAAAGTTGGGCCATAATTTAATTGTAATTTAATTGAAATTCGCCTGGAATTTCAATTATATTTTCAATTATTTCCTGTGGTGAATGTAAAGAAATGTGTAAGTATTAGAGGCGCTAGGGACTTCAAATAAAACCTATTTAGGGTTTGTGACCTCTTTATACTGACCTCACAATGTTTTGTAATATTTTACAATCTGCTTTTTATTTCGTAGTTCATAAAAGCCAAAACAGTGATTTTTGGATGTATGGTGGGTTGACTGACACCCCCTTTTTTCAAAGGTACCTAGGAAGTGATGATGCTAAAAAATGCTGGAAACCTTTAGATTATGCACTGATATATAGTAATAGTGAACTAACTGTAAATTGCCCCCAGAATGCCATTTTATGCGTTTTAAAAGGCAACAATTTATAATTTTCTCGCCTGGTGGGGCAGCAGGCTAACCAGGTGTCTCTAAGCTTTTACATGGACATGTTTCAAAGTCCTGAGTCACTGTCACTGTCTTTTAACAGCAAAATTACAATAATTTTAAAAAAATTGAAAAAAATAATTGAATAAAATTGCATAATTGAAATTTTCCGTGGTTCCATAATTTAATTGAAAATATAATTGTAATTGAAAATAATGGAAAACTATTTCAATTAATTTAATTTAATTTAATTGAAATTAAAAACTGAGCCCATAATTTAATTGTAATTGAATTGAAATTCAAATTCCATAATTTTACATCACTATTGCAAGTGCAGCGGAATAATAAAAATTCCTTTTGTTCATTGCCAAAATCACTGTTTTGTCTTTGAGGGCATATATCTCAGAATCTAGAGAGTACATTAACAAAAATTTCAGTACTCTTTTAAGAATGTATTTCTCTTTCGTTTAAAAAAGGACGCATTCAAATCGGTTGATGATATTTGCGGTTGCTACAGCGAAAAATCTGCGGGGTTGTTTTTTTCGCAGACCGTATACAGTATATTGCAATTAACGACACCTTATTTGGTCCGGCCGCTCCAAATTCAGTCAGAGCCGGACCAAATATGGCGTGACACCGGCAACATATATGGCGTTAAGTGCATAGTTATTATAATTACTACACACCAGACAAAATAAAATATAGAGGACAGAGCCAAGATTTGGCGAAGCAGAATCTAGAGCTGCAAGTGTACCTGGCTAGCACGGGGCAACAATAATAATAAAGTAAATGGAGCAGGTCTATCGTGAGAGAGGCAGCTGAGAAAAGACACGACATTATCCGGTCTGAGTCTGGGAACCGCTTAGCCTTGCTCTAAGGCTCGTCGAGCCGTTCTAGAGGTCGTTTACGCAACGGTCAACAACATAAATCAAAGGAAGCTTTTTGAAACGCTCCTCCTGGGAACACACGTAAAACGCGTAGAATATGCAGGCGCTTTACCACACCAGTACGAATGAGACAAGTATAAAAGTAGCGTACAGCTTTTTCGAAACCGTATACAGTCACGTAATGGCTAGCCAGTCATGAGAAGCGGCACTAGCCGCAAGCATAAAACTCAAGCTCAACTAGCCAAATTGAATGAAAGGTGAAAAAGCAAGGCATATGTGCAGTGGCGCAGTTGGGAATCGAACCCAGCACCTTTGGATTGCCGGTCCAGTGCTCTAACCACTAGGCTACACGCCGATGCCGGACCAATACCTTAAAGTCAGTATTTGAGAAAGCTAGCCAGTCATGAAGAGCGGGAACCAGCCGCAAGCATCGAATTTTGTCTCGATTAACGAATCACACCTAAAACACTGTTTTCGGGTCCAAGTCCTAAACAACAGGTAATAGTTTTGTTAGATACTTGTCATTATTCTGTAGCAGGACAGTAGCTCCTCGTTAAAAACGAAAAGTTCAATTCAGCTTGATTTAGGGATGGGCAACGTAAATTAAAGTTGGTAATTTACGTAACGCGTTATTTCTGTTTTACCAGATTTTAGTTTCCATATTCGTAGTGTTACGGAAATTAAAACGGCTAATTTCTTGCCGTAACACGTTACATAAACTAATTTCCGTGACGTCGTAACGACTAAGATTCCAGCCATACGTAAATAAAATTTTTGTTTCTCTTCAAAATTCGCCGCTAGTAGGTACTACGTAGTAGCAATCGAATACCGCGAAAAAATCCTTAAAATGAACTGTATTTTGATGCCCTCAGCCTTGGCCGATTCCTGTCAAATGTTGCAGATACAACAACCAATATACAGGGTGTGTCAAAAAAAACAACCCAGCAAATTTTTCGCTGTAGCAACCGCAAATTTCAACCGATTTGAATGAATCCTTTTTTAAATGAAAGATAAATAAATTCTTAAAAGATTGCTGAAATTTTTATTAATGTACTCTGCTTAGTTCCTGAGATATTGGCTCTCAAAATCAAAACAGTGATTTTGGCAGTGAGCAAGAGGAATTTTTTTATTATTCTGCACTTCATAATAAAACGGATTCCTGCTGCTGCTAAGAGCTCTTGGAGGCTTTACAGGTGACACAGAAACTCGGTTTACTTCAACACTAAAGTATCTTTAGCCCGAGCAGTGGGAATCTGCTATATTATGAAATGCAACGGAATGGCTCTTGTTCTTTGCCAAAATCTGTTTCGACTTAGAAGGCAAATATCTCAAGAACTAAACTGTGAATCTCAATAAAAATTGCACCAATCTTTGAAGAATTTATCAGTCTTTTATTCAAAGAAGGGTTCAATCAAATCGGTTCAGATTCATGGTTGCAAAAGTAAAAAATCTGCTGGGTTGTTCTTTATCACTCTTGTTCATTGCCAAAATCTCTGTTTTGACTTTGAGGACAAATATCTCAGGAACTAAGAAGGCTATCTTAATAAACGGTACATCAATCTTCCAAGAATTTATTTATCTTTCATTTAAAAAAGGATTTATTCAAATCGGTTGAGACTTGCGGTTGCTACAGCAAAAAATCTGCTGGGTTGTTTTTTGGCACACCCTGTACAATCAGGGATGCCTACCATACCAAAATTGTACTAGTACTAAAATCAAACTTTGAATTTAGTACTAGTACCATACCAAACCAAATTCAAAACAGCTCCTTCTATACTATACCATACCATATCAAAATCTAACGCCTTTACCAGATAATTTTAGTACTAGAATTTTGATTTTGGTATGGCGTTTTCATTTTAGTACTAGCTTGTTGGCTATAACATAACACTTTTCAAATGCGTCAAAATATTTTCCCAATCCTTTCTGCATGTTTTGATTCGAAAAAAATTCAAGAAAGGTGGATTGAGCATAATTTCCAAAGGCTTCTATGACATTATCACAGCAAACTACCACTACTGTACCAAATTCATACCAAAATCATACCAACCAAATTCAAACTGAATTAGCTAGTACTATACCATACCATATCGAATTCAAACCGCCAAGTTTATACTATACCATATCATATCAAATTCAAAGTTTGAATTTGGTAGGCATCCCTGTGTACAATGAACGTATACGTAGTATTATTATTGTTTACGTAGTTTGGCTCAACTAAACCCTACTGTACCTACATTATAATTCCCTTACATGCGGCCCCTAAGCTGCTATATAGAAGCTCAAAGCTTAATAACTTTATAGTAGTATTGTGTCAAGCAGAAGAACTTGTATAATCTGAGTCTGACAATTACTCACACGTGTTCTATCTTGTATTGAATTGTACAAGTTAAAAGTTTTTCCCAGTGAATATAAAAACCATAACAAAACTGACACCAAAAAACAAGTAGTGACGAATAAAAAATCTTCAATTGGCACCTCGTAGTTTTCGCTCTTTTACAAAGATACATACATACAGTACATTACACGTGAAGATTACACTAAAAATTAGCTACAGCACAGTTACACGTAGTAAGTGGTCCAGCATACCTCGATCGGTGATGCAAGAGAGACAGGAAGAAAGGTTTTACACAAAAAGCAGAAACCGAGTTAGCTTGTAGTAGCAGGCGCCAGCTTATAACGATGGCGGGGCCGAGGCGGGGGACCAGAATATTAGCATTCAGTATCGGACTGCTGCTCGTTGTCATCATCATCGTTGGTTGGTCGAAAGTCCAACGCAATCAGCATGGCCAATTGATCGAAGTCGCACTGGCCGTCGCGGTGGCGACTGGAAGTGGCCGCGCGCTTACTGGGCTTGTCGGCGGCGAACGCGCGACAGCGCAGCACGCGCGCCGCCGCGTCGCGCATGTCCGGCGTGTAGGCCAGGTAGATGGGCACGCGCAGCGCGCACGCGCCGATGCTGAGAATGGAGACCAGGTCCGAGCTGACCGAGTAGAACTGCCGGTGACTGGTCATCAGCGAGAACAGGTCTATGTGCTCCCAGGCGGTCAGCACCACGTTGAGAATGTTGGAGACCAGATAGGTACACACCACCAGCAACATCATGCGAGTGGCTGAGCGCGCTTGCACCTGAACGACCATACTGTTCTGTATGTATTGCACGCCAACTATAGGGTGGCAAGACAGCCCTTTCATCTGATCCAAATATACATCTACAGATTTGTAAAAATATACAAATGTTTTGGATATACATATGCATATACAAACGGGCTACTGATGCAATATTTAATATACCTATACAAACAGTCCTGATATACAAATTGTTTGTACATTTCTTGTTTGTACATTTTTGAGTAACAAATTTTTTTGCGTATTTTGGCTATTTTCCTACTGCAGTTGACTTGTTTTCCACATCATCTTCATCATTTCATGCATTTTTTTGCATTCTTTTTAACACTTCTTCAAAACTAAACGTGCCAAAGGCACAGTGATAAAAACGCTTTCTTCTCTCGTGAAAATTACACTTTTTGGGCAGTATTTACGTTTTTAGCATACATGTAACAGGGGGTCTGCCCCCACCCACCCGACTTAGGCCAAACGCCCTTCCCCGAGACGAGTTTTCCGACACTCCCCCGATCCGATTATTCTGACAAGTAATTTTTTTAGCAAATTTTTGCGATTTTTGCAACTTCAAACCCAAAAATTGCCAATAATCACCGGTAAAACAGCACTTTTTAGATGTATTTCAGCCTAATTAAGCTATTGTTAGCCGAAAAATTGCGATTTTTCGATTTTTGAGCATTTTTTAGTGCACAACCCCGATTCGGCGTCGCCTGTTACATATGGTTTTTAGTGACATACAAATACACAAAAATTATGCAATCTTATAATATTGTTTGTATATGCTAAGATACACATATTACAAACCACTTTGCATTTGTCTACGTATATGTATTTAAATATACAAATGAAGTATAGGCATATATTTGCCCGCGTTAAATTAAAGTACCGATAAGTAGGACCTTTTATTGTGAGTTTATACTCCCAAGATAAATACTGAGTGTTGCCTTTATTGGCGTCACGAACAGCTTGAAGACCAGCAGGATAGGAAGGCAGAAGTGACTAACAAGCTCCTGAACTCCATTTCTAGAAAGGCAGCTTCGATGTGCTCCTCCGTCTTGGTACATACACCTACTAAATAGAGTTGCTAGAGGTTCTAGTGTTGTAAAATTATAGATTTTAGTTTAAATTCAATTGCAATAAAATTATGTACACATATTTTGAATTAAATTGAATTAATTGAAATTCCAATCTTTTCAATTACAATTATATTTCAATTAAATTATTGAACCAGAGAAAAATCAGTCAGGGCAAGAAAATTTTAAGAAGTTACCTTTTAAAAAGGCATTGAAATGGCATTCTGGAGGGAAATCTACAGCTGTTTATTTCACTATCAGCACACACACAATCTAAAGCTAAAGGTTTTTATTTACCATTTTCGATCAGAATCTCCTGCTACCCTCGCTTGGTATTCATTTCAGTTAAATTAATTAATTGAAAATAGACACAGACCAATCATGCCAATTTCAATTACAAAATTAGTTTTCAATTAATTAACTTTTTACATCACTGAGATGTTCAGACAAAATCATCTTCTTTCGTTCATCCTTGTCCTGCAGGATGGAGGAGCCAGTGATAGAAACCGAGCATTGTTACTCACTTTTGTCTTTCCAATTTGCTATCTCCAACCTGTTCGTGACGCCAGTAGAGGCATCTGAGGAAGGGGCTATCAGTGTTTGGCACACTGTACAATATCGCAGTAAAGCACTGTACTGTTGGTGTATGGTAATGTGTTCGAAATTTTTAATGTGTATGTTCAATGCATGCACAAACAACAGTAGCCCTGCCTACAAACAAGCCCTCTTGGTTTCATTGGGTGCTTACTGCTTAGGCAGCGCCGGTTCGGTACTATCACCGGCTTTCGGTGACCTGGGTTCGACTACTTCCGGTCGATTTGACTGGTTTCGAACCTACAAACAACCGCTCTCACGGATGCCGGGGCCCCCATATTGTACTTTACAAGTCTTACTGCAGACACACTGTTGGAAAATTGGAGAGCAATCTATAAAGGAAACAATTTTACGAATTTCAAGTTCGCATAGTAATTGATTGACAGCTGACTCACAGACACTGACAATTACTGACGGTTGAGTTGACCTAGTATAACTTTGAGCAGGGCAGAAAATAATAATTATACATAACTGCCCTACACAGCATCTGTGCTGTCATAGCATGTGAGAGGTTTTAATGGGCGGCAGCAAAAGCAACACTAATGACATCTACTTCTCTCGTAAACAGAGCTAGAAGTGGGTGTCAAACTGAGACAAACAAGTCTATTATTGCATGTACCTTGTGCTGTTTGCTCTGTATGCGAAAGAGACTGGCTTTGCGGCCTCTCTTGCGCAGTTGAAACACGATCACCAGGTTGAAGTAGGAGAGCAGCAGAAACGGCACGAACACCGACAGTATATTGCGCATGTAGAAACGGTAGACCGTACCGTACCAGTAGGTGCTGGTGATGGTGTGAAGCGTGATACCGTACGACTCCACTGAACAGTTGTGCCACACCAACTGAAACAACCTCAGTCAGTGTACTGCATACATGTAAACTGTCCCCCACCCACTCGACTTAGGCCCGACCCGCCCGAGACTATTTTTCCGAGTCCGCCTCCAATTTTCTAACAAGCAATTTTTCAGTAAAGTTTTGCATTTTTTAAAACTAAAATTGCTGAAATCGCCTGCAAAACTGCACTTTCTACCTGTATTTGATAAGCTACCCATGGCCAAGCTGTAATTTTCTGCTTGTTTCTAGCTCACAAACGCTATTTGACACTGACAGGATAACGTTGCATATACATATGCATGTACTGTATTTTAGCCTTATTATTAAACAAGCCGTGCTAAAGACGCATTTCTAGACTTCCTGAGCATTCACTGACGCCACACGTGGATAGAGATGTAGAAAAGGATACCTGAATCTCGAACAAGACCGGTCCCTTAAGCAGAATTGCCAAGATCAAAGTGAGCACGACCAGAGCCAGTCTGGAGCGCTTCACCCACTCCACCGGAGCCCTGATCTGTCGGTGTATGAGGAACCGTTCGAGGGTGGCTACCAGAATCAGATAACCGCTCCAGGTCTTCAGCACATGAGCCACCATGAGTGCCGGCGAAAAGTAGAGTGTCCACAGTTTGGTGAGTCGGGTCATTCCGACAAAGTACTCCTTCAGTCGATCTACACTGATCAGTGGAAAGTAGATGAGCGAGAGAAGAAAGTCACAGAAGGCCAAGAAAATCAGGTAGAACAGGTGACTCTTGCGGAATTGCTTGCTGGAGGCGAGCAGAAAGAAGGCAAAACAGTTCTCCACTGTACTGATAGAGGCACACAACGTTCCAAATACAGCAACCAGGTAAAATCTCTCCTTGCTGATTGGTACTGCCTTCGGACAGCTGAGGTTGACTAGCTCCTCCGAGCCGTTCAAAGCTCTTAGCAGCAACTCATCCAGAGTTAGGTTGCCGGCATCCAGCGGGTACATGAAGCTGGGCTCTACAAGAGAGATATCGTTTAGGAGCGCATACTCACCCAACTCCATAGCTGACACTGCTCAAGCCTGGAGAGTAAGTGACAGACAGTTAGCACCTTCCGGCCACATATGCTTTTAATTGGACGGCGGTGGCTGATTTATTAAAAGCAAGCCTCAATTAGTGTGCAGCACAAGCAAAACAACCAGCCTTTCCTTGCGCTGCAAGCAGCTGCATTGATTTGCGATAAATTCTCGCGCTCAATGGTCTAATAAACTTGGCTACAAACGCAGTTCGACCAAGCAGAGAATGAGCTTTCATTTTCATTAATTTTGCAACAACTGTTTGAATGTCGTTTGAATGATTTGTAAATGCAATGTTGGCTTAAATTTGAATGAAGCATTGGTGAAATGTGGATGTTTAAATGCGACGTCTGAAAATTCGGATCAGTTCATTTTATCAGACAAAATTCTGAGTTACAGAGGCTGAAAGGTCCTGAAAATAATAATAACTAACTTAAACCAAAAATTAATCCCTGAAAAAGCCAGCGTTTTAGCACAGCCAATTAAAGTCAGACGGGTTTTTACTTTAGTAACTGCGAAAAATTTGGCATTCTCGAAAATCAAGGTGTAGTAGCCCTATGTGCAGAAAGCAGGGTTAAGAACTAATGTTTGTTTCGTTCGTTCGTTCGTTCATTCGTTCGTTCATTCATTCGTTGGTTCGCTCGTTCGTTGGTTCGTTCACTCGTTGGTTCGTTGGTTCATTGGTTCGTTCGTTCGTTCGTTCGCTCGCTCACTCGTTCGTTCGTTCGTTCGTTCGTTCATTCGTTCGTTCGTTCATTCGTTTGTTCGTTCATTCGTTCGTTCGTTCGTTTGTTCGTTGGTTCGTTCGTTCGTTCGTTCGTTCGTTCGTTCGTTCGTTCGTTCGTTCGTTCGTTCGTTCGTTCGTTCGTTCGTTCGTTCGTTCGTTCGTTCGTTCGTTCGTTCGTTCGTTCGTTCGTTCGTTCGTTCGTTCGTTCGTTCGTTCGTTTGTTTGTTTGTTTGTTTGTTTGTTTGTTTGTTTGTTTGTTTGTTTGTTTGTTTGTTTGTTTGTTTGTTTGTTTGTTTGTTTGTTTGTTTGGTTTCTCGCCCTGGCCATCAATAATTAGCTGTTGAAATCAGGCACACACGCACCTTTTTGTATGGCAGAGTGGGTGGGGCATTACATTGTACCTATGACAAGATGTTTCGGACATCTTGAAAAGTGGAGTAGTAGAGGGTGGATAGAGAAAGGAATCAGAGGTAAGGTGGCTTGGAAGAACAGCTTGACTGGCTGGTTATACATCCATGAGGATTTCATCGACTGCAGTAAGAGGACTCAGAAGGTGATTCAGGTTGATGAATGGAACCAGACCACCACCAAGGGAAAAGCTAGGGGCTACTAAGGAGCTACTAAAGAAAAGCTAGGGGCTAAATGCGTTATAGCCAATTGAAAATTGAAATGCGGTTTTCGGCAACTGAATAAGCTATAAATAAAATGAAATACACTCATGAATTGAGTTTCGCCCCTTCATATTGACTCAATTCAATCACCTAGAGAGGGGCTCATCAGAAGTTACTCTTAGGTCACCTTTACAATCGCTTCAATTAAGGGAACACAATGAACAGCTAAATTAGGCTATATAGTCGTGCTTTATGTTCAGAGGGCTCCACCCTCATTTTTGACAATGCCAATTTTTCACCTTCACTGGAAGTAAAAGTTGGCCAGATTTTAGTCGGTTGTGTTAGAAAGCTGGCCTTTTCAGGGGCTCAAAGACCATGTAAAGAGCGATTGAACTGCAAAATTTGGGAACGATCCAATGAAGGATTGGTAAGACACGTACATTGCATGTTTAAATTTGACGTCTGATAATTCAATTCAACTAATTTTTTAAGGGCAAAAACTCTGAGTTACAGAAGGCTAGAAGGCCAGGATTAGGCCAAAATAAACTTTGAGGAATTTATAATGATCGTGCCGAAAATCTTTTCATTCTGTTGAAAATAGACGTAAAGGCGGCCATATGAAATTTATGAAGTTATTCGAAAAGCTCGAAAAATAGCATCCGGTCATTTTTGGGCAATATGTATGGTGAAGCGAATCAATATTCTCCTGAATTACTAGCATTTTTTAAATTTTACAACCATTGTGAAAGTTGATAGAAAATCCGCTCGGCACATTTTTCAGTTTTTTCACATAAAGTCCAGCTTTGCTTAACTGCGTAGCTTGACCGGTATTAGAGGAAGGCTATAATGATAAATTTTGACAGAAAAAACAGGAGAAAGACAACTTTCGAAGTACCTCCAATATCCGGGCCAAGCAGCAGAGCGTGAAGAAAACGCTGTTCCAATTGGTTCATTGTTGGCAGTAAGAGCGCTTTCAAACACGCAAATCGGAGAAGCGGGTAAAAAATCTAATCGAACCACTGATTTTCATAATGCAGCGAAGCCCACTAGGCTGCCTGCCGTTGGTTTCATTAGTGCGTTTGTGCAGGCCTTAATCACCATACCAGGCAACTGCTTTATATGACATGTTTTTCGGCACCCCCTAGGGGGCTTTCCGGCGCTAAGCTACATACACGTGTACGTATGTATGTATGCACATTGCATTCCCCACTCCTCTGTTCTCGAAAACACTGATTTTCAGTCAATTTACATTAGGGCTTTGGTATATAAAAAATGCTGCGTTTGCAGCCTTGGCAAACAGCTTCTTCCAGGTGATTTTTGGCCAAAAGTAGAAACATTTCTTTTTTTCAACCTGTACAGTATAGTAGAGTACTTTTAATGTTTAGACAACGAAATGTTAACTGAATCATACTGCACATGTAACCAGGGGCCGTAGTCTGGAACTAGGGTTAACTCTAACCCTGGGTTAGAGCACTAACCCTGGGTTACTCAGCCAAACCCTGGGTTGCTAAACCCAACCTTCTAACCCGTATTCTTGAGGCTAAAATCTAACCCGGGTTTGCTAACCCTGGGTTAAGCCCTAACCTGGGTTGCCAAACCCAGGGTTAAGCTCTTCTAACCTGGGTTAGAGTCAAACCCGGGTTAGAAGCTACTGCAGAATACGGGTTAGGGTTAACCCAGGGTTAGGTCTAACCCTGGGTTAACTCTAACCCAGGTTTAAACCTCGGGTAACTTTTAACCCAGGGTTAGAAATTACCCTCACTTCGAGATTACGGGTTAGACGTAACCCGGGTTTGCTAACCCAGGGTTAGAGTTAACCCTAGTTCCAGAATACGGCCCCAGGGGTCTCGGCCCTACCTGACTTAGGGCCGATCCATCGATCGGGGAGCCCCCCAGACGATTCTTGTTCGGACAAGTAATTTTTCAGCAAATTTTTACAACTTTTTAAAATTTCAGACACTAAATTGCTAAAATGACCTGTCAAACAGCAATGTTTAGCTGTATTTGAGCCCAATGTAGCGATTTTGAGCGGTTTTTTAGTACCCAAACCCTTCCCCTAGAATATGGGTTCAGACCCCGGCCGACGCCAGACCCCCAAACTCCCTTCCCTTCCCTTCCCCAAACTTCTCACTTCCCTTCGGTGGATGACCTGTTGTTTTGTTACATACATGTATGAACTGAATACTTTTAATAAAAATGCTACAAAGTTGAACCTTAGCCAAAACAAAGCTTTTCTTTAGTCTATTTTATTATTTAGCCTTGTTACATCATTAGAACTTGTTTCTTATTCTTATACAGGTAGAGTTCTATCTAGCCCCAAGTACAATAATAAGAAAGAAAGGAACAGATGCGACCTGAAAGAGTCCGCAGGTACAAATTGAAGCGTTGCAGCTGCATGGCCGTACATACGAACAGCAGGACTAGAAGGCATTAGACGTTATAATTCCAGATTAATAAGCTTGTGCAGAGAGCGGAAACTGTGACGCAGACCAGTGTCACGTTCTGCCAGACAAAATGGCTCAACTCAAAAGCACTGGCTGCAAAAAGTGCCTGCTTTTGATAGCAACACCTCTCTCTCTCCCTCTCTCAATCATGTCGTAGAAGCCACGAAGCTGTCAGAGGCTAGGGGAATAGTGTTTCTCATTGCACTAAAAGCCAGTACGTATTTCTATGTATTATTATTCTATGTAT